>JANHAO010003710.1:0-25756 GCA_026873985.1 Saraca asoca | reverse complement strand
TATAAGATGAATGTACAACCTTTATATCCAAATGCACAGAATTTATAGTCCAGGATGCAATAGAACTCAATCAAATTGGTCTAGGGCACCCATCCAGACTAACACTCCATGCCTCAGCAAGCCCACAGCTCAACTAGCATTGTGAGTATGTTTTTAGTGTCTCCATGCCTCAGTGAGCCCGTAGCTCAACGGCATTATCAGTATATTTTTAGCATCTCCACACCTCAGTGAGCCCACAGCTCAATTGGCAATTATTCCAAGATGAGCCTCGGTGCCTCAATGTGCACGCAGCTACGCTGGCAATGTTCCGGGATGAGCCCTAGCACCTCAGTGAGCACGTAGCTACACTGATAAATGTTCCAGGATGAGCCCCGGTGCCTCAACGAGCACACAACAATGCTGGCAAATGTTTGTCAATTCATCTCTGGAATGAGCTCCGAGGGTCCTCAGCTTAGGAAGCTGGTAATTTCGTTAATTCATCTCCGAAATGACCTCTAGAAGGCCTTAGCTTAGGAAGTTGGCAACTTCATCAATTCATCTCTGGAGTGAGCTCTGGGGGGCCTCAGCTTAAGAAGCTAGCAATTTCGTGAATTCATTTCTGAAATGAGTTCTGGGGGCCTTAGCCAGATGAAAGGCCACGGATGACACAAAGTTACCCACAGGACCTGAAAGAGATGACTGCATGCAAGCTGCGGGAATTACAAACACTTGATAGCAGGGAGCAGAACAGAGAGACGAAGATAATAATACCAAGCCAATAGGCAAATAGCTTTCGACAAAAACAAAGGAGAGTAATTACATTAACTCTTGATTTTTAATATACATTGTCAATGTATAATTCGGACTGAGCCCCCCGGCTCTCGGCCACCATCATGCTAGCGAAGCTAGGATTGCTGCCCCACAGGTCGCACCACGTACTCCCTTAGACGGCCCCTTCTGATAAGGTCTTCAATCGTATCCCTGAGCTTTCAACAATTCGAGGTCTCATGCCTGACTTCGCTGTGATAGGCACAGAACTCCTGCTTGTTTCTTTGCCTATAAGGGATCCGTACGGGAGTGGGCCTCCCAAAGTCTTCTTTGTCCCTTTTTACCATGAAGATCCTATCCTGAGAGTCTAATAGGATGTTGTATTGTTCGTGGTAGTCCGAATGTTGAGGTCACTCAGCTTTGGGCCTTCTAAACTTCTTCGTAGCCCACTCAGTAGAGTGGTCACCTTGATCCATATTGCTCCTCTTCTTACTGTGAGGGGAGCAAGCCTTCTCATCCTTCTTGTCAAACTTTCCCATGCCAAAAGTCTCTTCCTACTTGATCTGCTTAGTAGCTTGTTCATAAAACTTGATAAGATCCTTCACTGGGGACTTGTACAGACTCTTATATAACTTTCCATCTTTGCGGAGTCCCATAGAGATTGTTGCCAGCATGATTTCTTCAAATGGATTCTCCACTGAATTAGCCTCAAGCCTAAACCTGGCAATGTAGTCCTTCAATGACTCATGCTTGCACTGAAAGATCATGGCGAGATGGCAGGGGGGACAAACTGTCTCTTCAGTGCTTGGTACTGACTGATGAATTTCTGTTGGCAATCTTCCCAACTACCAATCAAGCTAGCTGGGAGGCTTTTGAACCAGGCTCGAGGTACACCTCCCAACATAGCTGGGAAAACTCGACATTTGACCAGGGGATCAGCCATTTATAAGTCCATCTGAACATTGAACGCGTCCAGATGGTCATATGGATCAGAGTCCCCATTGTACAATAGAATCGCGGGGACCTTGAGCTTGAGGGGAAGGGTCCGAGTCTCGATTTCCTTAAGGAGTGGTGACCTTTCTTCGTAGTGAGCTCGATCACTCGAACGAAGGCGTTCCTCTAGCTAAATCATTTTTTGGAATACTCTTCAACTAATGGGTCTCACGCCCCGGATTGCTAGCTAGAAGATTGCTGGACTCTTTGGTCCTCGTGGTTGCGAGAGCTATGACCTAGAGTTTGCTCTTGCAAATAGTGAACTGGAAAATTTTCCTGATTGAAGTTGCCCGAATGTCCAACTTGCTATTGCTAGTGAGCATTCATGGGCGTTGTGGCTTTAGCCTGTCTTTGCGCACCTTGCACTAACATGGTGACTACTCTAGTCAGTTCTCCCATCATGTTTTCCAGTCTTTCTTGATGTTGGCGCCAAATCTACACTTCATCGGTGCCGTTAGTGATGGCAATAACCTGAGCAAAACTGGTGGGGGCAAACCAGTGATAGCACCGATGACAGGAATGATGGAGGAATGTGTCATTGAGACATGACCTTTTGGAGGATTGAGCAGTGCATTTGAAGTTCTAGTAGCTCTTCCCTTGGCCATTGCAATAGGAGATGAACCAGAACAAATAAGATCCCCATAGATGGCACCAAAATGTTGATGGTGGAATTGGGTATGGAGCCTAACTGCAACCAATGGAGGATTCTTTCAGGATCTCAAACTATAATTTGGTTCCAAGGCGATAAACGAAGAAGGTGAGAAGAAAAGGAAGAGCAACAGAGAACATAAAGCTTTTTAACATGGTTTGGCCAAATTCAGGTAGAATCGAACCCTATATCCACGATAATATATTGGTCTGAAAGTGTTTTTACATAGTTTCAGTACATTGGCATCAGTCTTCTCTAACATTCATCTCCTTCCTTGTATTTATAGAGGAGAGGATGTTACAAATGTAATTTTATATGCAGTAAATATATTACATCAAGTATTTAATGCACAAGACAAGATGGATAGAATGAAATCCTATAAGTCGGCTTCTACAGATTGTCTTCTACAGGTGGGCCTCGCATGTCTGCTAGGCAATACATGTGCTGGTCTTCTGCTTAATGAGCTCCCAGGTTGCTAGTCGCACCTCGCAGGCCAGAACTTTTGGTCTGGGGGAGCTACTGTCTTTTGAAGTAGCAAGGTCAAGCATGGTCTTGTTAGGGCAAGCTTGAGCAAAGGGGGTTGTTAGCAATGTGAGCTGAGACTTAGCGCTCTGAGCGTCCTGCAAGCTGAATCCTTGCCACATTCGAGCCGCTTGCCAGCCCATTAAGGACAATCCAGATTTCTCATATAATAATATCCAACACCAACAATGATCAACATGAACCAAGTTGATTAAAGCCTCTACCAAGTTTTGATGACCAATAGAGTAGGAAATTCAACCACTCAACTTAAGAGGTGCTAGCTCTCCAAGGAAATAAATTTCATTAACGTAAGTGATGTGATCTCCTAAGGAGATACCCATGGATCTATCCCCAATTCAGTATCAAAATTGAAATAAAAAGAAGGATATTCATGTCACACTCTAGATAGGAAGAAGAAGAATGGTAAGTGATGAAATTAGACACCACAAAGAGTAATTCCTTTGATAAGTTTTAAGTTTTATCAAGAATCCTAGGAGAGCAACTCTCTAAAGAAGAAACACCCTTCAATTTCTAAATTCATCAAATCTGAATGGTGAGGAAAACATGCCTCCCCTCATACCAATTAGGCTCAATTATGGGTTAGATTAAAGTCCTACACAAGCCCAACAAAAATACTAAACAAGTTAGCTAAAATAAAAAGCCTAAACTATTACAAAAAGTCCAAACACAAAACCATTCTTATGCAAAGTAAAAGTGCTTATTGCACTTCAACCTCAATGTTGACCTTCAAAATTACATAGTTTCACTTAGTTTAAAGCTTGAAAATATTAGGCTAGACCTTAGGACCTCTGGGCTTTGGTTTGACCTCATTTAAGCCCTTGAAGCTTTAGTTATGACCCAATCATTGTGACAAGGTAAGACTCCAAATGGCAAAATTAGGCTCTAGCCTTAACATGAAAGTTGTAGAATTTTCTCTTACCTTTCCAACTTTGTAAAGATCGACCCAATCTGACATCAAGAGCCCAAGTTATAGCCTAAAAAACTGAAACAGTGTCAAAAATCTAGCATTAAGCATTTAATTCAATTAAGCTCTAAATCATGACCAAATCACAAAACAAGGCCAATTCACTAAATTAAACTTGATTAACATCTTAAGAGGTAAAATATGAGAGGAAATAAATGAGAAAATATTTTGCTCATCAAAGAGCCCTTGATGCCCCATTGAGTGATCCCTTGAGTTTCCATTAGCAAGGTTAAGTGTTTGAATGCAAAGAAGAGATGAGTGAGATCACAAAGAGAGAGAGAGAGAGAGAGAGAGAGAGAGAGAGAGAGAGTTGGTGCATAACATGTGCTAGGGCTAAACAACAGTTGTATATATGGTTTGGCTTTGCTCCTCCTTAGATAGGATATTTTGGAGCACAAGCAAAAGTGGGGAAGCTTTATAAGTGGCACACAAGCTAGGGTTGCCCCTTGTTTATGTTGTCCACTTAAGATAGATAGGCTACATGGCTAGTGCAACAATGTAGGCCCATGGAGTCCACACTCCGTAACCTAATGCTCCATTATTTGTGTCTAACAAGCCCAAACACTTTTTTATGAATGTATAGTCATAAACTCTCCTTTTGTAGTCATCCTCTAATTATTTTGATTAACATAAAACAATTTATAAGTAAGAAACCATTCCTCTATTCTAGATCTTCTCATGTGTTTATATAAGTGTTCTTTAATATTTAAATGTCAACTATGGAAATTTGCTACTATTTAATAATTAGAATCTCCATTAGAATTATTAAATCTTTGATTAATGGTTCTAATCACATTAGAATACTTAATTAATCATTTCAATTTTTCAAAATGTTCATCCAATTCAACTCTTAAATTCATAACATTTTGAATTTTAACTTTCAACTTTGCATCAAAGTGATTCTATTATGTGTGAGCCATTAGGGTTCCATGCATGATAGCTATGAATTCGTTTACAAGCTTCTACAAGCTCAATTGAGTTAAAACTCTTTTTAATTCAAAGACAATTTCTCTAAATTGTTCAAACAAATTCATAAATTAAGATTGACTTCTAGCACAGCATCATGACCACTCAAATGTCAAGATAAGAATGAACCCTTTCTTAATGGAGGAACAGAAACACATGAATGAGATTCCCTATGCATCAACAATAGGATTAATCATATGCACTATGCTATGTATATAGCTACATGTCTCCTATGCACTAAATATCACTAGTAAATATCATGCTAAACTAGGTGAAAGTCACTAGAGTGCCGCCAAGACCATCCTTAACTACTTAAAAAGAACAAATGATGTGTTCTTGATATATGGTGGAAACCCTTATTTGAGAATTTAAGGTTATACAAATGCAAGTTTTGAGTCATACAAGGATGATTACAAATCAAAGTCAGGATTTGTATTCACTCTTAATGGAGGTCCAGTATGTTGGATAAGTTTCAAGCAAGATATCACACCAGATTCTATAATCAAAGTCGAATACCTTGTAGCTTTAGAAGTTTCAACTTGTTTCATTTGATTTCTCACTTTGAAAATTAACTTAAGGCCCTTATCTTAGTCATTTTAATTTGGGTGTGAGCTAATTTCTATAAAATTAGTCTATTATAGGGATAAATTTGGTAGATAAATGTTGTGCTTAATTAGGAAATGACTCAAGCAAATTCAAATTGTAATTGAAACCAGTATATTGAGGTAAGGTAATAATACAATTAGCTAAAATGAGATAAATTGGGTCTTAAGGAAAGTGGTATTGAATTGGGGTTTATGAATAGTTAAGGTTGTGTGGTGTTCATAACTAATTTTGAGTTATTCAATTTATATGTAAGTCATAGATTTGAGGTGAATTACTTGGAAGAAGAAAAGTCAGAGCTAACCACATAATTGGAATTTTCGATTAAATGTCTCTTTAAGCTCCTATTAAGGGAGTGAATAATTTACCCCTTCTTTATATATATATATATATATATGTATATATATATGTGTGTGTGTGTGTGTGTTATACAAAGATGGTTTTAACTATCAATTTGAACTTAAATGTTGCACTAAATATTAATTTCATATTGATTTGACCCTATTAAACACTTGGATTTGAAAGCCTAAAAAATTTTTTAGAAAAATTGTTTTCTTACGTCAAAGAGTCTATACATGTATAAATATCTATTGGCTGTTGAGCACTTGTTTTATAAGTTGATATTGAAACTTTTGCTATTGTAAGAGAACTGATTGTTTTGAATATTGAGTAGTGTTATCTTATAATTTTGAATGATTTGAAACTATATAGATGTGGTATTTTTGTAGAAAATTGACTTTGAGTTATTTAAATGATTGATGCTTGGTTATGTTTTCATCAAAGTTACATTGAAAATGCATTTATTGACTATGAAAATGCATGATGGTGTACAAAATGTTTGTAATCTTACTAGAAATCTAAATTGTAGCATAGATTGTTTATGGCTTTTAAAAAGAGAATAGGATCCTTGGGATACTTCGTGTGGAAACCCCATAATGCACTTGGAATAAAAATGAAAATTATGGCCATTAATATGATGAAGGGAAAAAGAGAGAGTAAATTGATTGAGGATTAAGGTGAATGGGGATTGATAATTAAAATTGTGTAGTGTATGTCAGGTTACTCAAAGAGAGTTACCTATGGATCCTATTGATAAGTGAAACCAAGAATTTTATTTTCCATACTTGTTGAGTGTGAGTTTTGAGTTGAATAGCTATTCTCCTATTTTATATGAAACTTGATCCATTTTCTCTTCAGCCTAAACTAATTATATGAAACTTGATTCATTTCTTATGGATCCTATTGGTAAGTGAAACCAAGAAATGATGGTGTGTGTGCCCCACGTGCTTCTAAAGACTTAGCCCGTGTATCTCACACTCCGATGATCTTGTTGAAATGATCCCAAAGAGAATGGGTCTGGATGGAAAATAGCCAATGCACCCATTTCTGGGCTTGTTTTTCAGAGAAATAACAAGGAGGTGGGGAACTGACGAGACTGGATCTACAGATGAGGAGACTTGATCTATCGATCAACCACTGGAGCTACATCACCAGTGATGGGAAAGGCAGCACCGTGACAGTCACTGAAGCAAAGAGGAAAGAAGTGGAAAGGGATGCTGGAATGGAAAGTCAACAATACAAAGAAAAAAAGAAGAAGAAGAAGAAGAAGAGGAAGTGCGTAGCAAAGCTCGAGCACTTTGGTACCAACTTGAGTTGTTAGAATAGCTTAAGCAATTTGCTTAGACTTTCAATTATATTTATACACAAAATTACAAGAAAAAACTGAAAATCAATCAGTACTAAACTAGCCTAGAAAGTCAGTCAAAAATTAGTCTAGAATTAGCCTATATAATTTTCTAATATAAACATAATAATCAAGTAACATAATTCTATAGACACATACCCGTTAGACCCAAACCCATACTCCTCTCATTGTCAGAAAAGCCAATAATTCCATTACGATGGAATACCTTTTAGACCCAACCCCATAACCCTCCTTCATTTTGTCAAAAAAGCCAAGAATTCCATTATGATGCTTGGCGTCCAGGATTACAGACGCATTCCACTTCCAATAATAGTAGTCTAAAAACTTCACCACCAATCAAGGTGACTAGGCAAGTAGAAGTGTTTTATCCTTTTTATCATTCCCCCATCAATCAGCGTAACAAAGGTGGTGGAGGAAGGCCGTCGACAGCAATGAAAGAAGGTCCGAAATCAACGACAATGATGACAACTAGTATAACTTCATATTCCCTCCATATGAAATATGTGATGGACAAATTAGATTCCAAATTAAATCGTCCCCCTTATTCCAAAGGTCTGAAAGGGGTTCAGAGCATTTTCTTTCACCAAATCTCAATGTGTATGTGGTAGTTGAGATGGAAGAGGGCGACCTGTTTTTTTAGCTCTAGATTCACCCATATAATAGACTCGTAGACCTGATGAGTTTTTGCAGTTCAGACTGGTACCAACCCACGTGTCGGATCTCTTTTGAATAGGACTCATCAAGTTTTATTGGATTGGGTTCAGCAAAGACCCGATGGATCAGGCCTAATTGCCATCCGTACACACACCATCCCTACAAGCACGCACGCACACCCACAACAAACTTGATACATACAATATATATGTTTAACTTAACTCTACATATTAGATAGAGTACATATTCTATGATGTCTTCTCCCTCGAGTTTCTTATTCCCTCCTGTATGTAAGCTGATTCAATCGTATTTTAAGAATTATTTACTAGTACTCACCAAAGAAATGCACTCTGAAGAGAAAATGATATCAAATTATATAGCATAGAATCGTTGGAAACTGAATTTATTATTTTTATTCAAGAGAATGGAATAGTTATTGGAGGAAGAGTATAAACGTTACAAAATCAAGACGCACCAATATGGACGGTGCATTTCACTAATTTTGAAATGATTATTTTTTAATTGAGTAATGCATCTGCTTTGAATGTTTAACCTATTCTGTAATTTTTACAGAATAGTGAAGGAAATGTGTCTGCATAAATACAACTAGGAAGGAAAACCATCAAGAAGTGCCCAGTCCTCATTTCAAATACATGGGAAATCCTATATAATATATGGATCACTAAATTCATAGATCACCAAGCAATGAAACCTATCATGCTTAATGCTTCAGATCCGTCCATCTAGCCAAATCATTCACAGTATCAACTTCCAGATTATGTTCATCAATTGGCAGAGTAGATATGAAAAACCTGCAGAGACCATTTGCAGTGAGAAAATTCATAGTGATGGTGCACTTTGAATAGATTGCAGTAATACCTACGTTGCTTGTTAAGGAATTTGCCCTTGTGTGACTACATTTCCCTTCGTGCATGTTTCAACTGCAGTATCAGAGCTTATAGAATGCTCTCCAGTTCTTGGCTTGGCTTCCTGAATTGGTAAGCCAACATTAAAAATTAGTTTCATGAAAGGCAAAAAGTATATATCAATCTGCGAATTGTAAAACAAGGGAAAAAAAAGAAAAAGGGCAATGCAACGAGGAGTTACTCAACATATGACACAAATGGAAATGAATTGCATGGTATGATAAAAGCTGCACAAGAGCTCAAAAAATGAATTTCTCTACACTCTTGCTCATAGGCTGTTATAAGTATCAAATAATAACCAATGGTATCTAGGAATGCACAAGATTCTTTTCCCCCATCTTTATAAACCCTCCCTTTGCAGGCAGAAAGAATAGACGAACAATCTCATCCAACTGCATACAAATCATTTCAGTCACATGGCAAGTGATCTGTCCATTGACATCAAGTAAGGATTGGAGGCATATCAATTATTGGAACACTGGAAGGTCCAAAATAAATTTAAATATAGTGAAAACTTTTAAGCTCTGAAAAAAGCCAATGATATGAACCGTAATTTGTATAATTTTGAAAAGAGTATGAAAAGGCCAGTCATGTACATAGACTATAATTTAACACCTATCAATTTTTCATTTTTTTCTTTTGCCCACTGGGGCTGCTACATCTGTCAAGGTCACTGTGAAGCCATTTTTACCATTTAAGATTGCCTCTCCAACTTATCCTGTTTTGACTCTGAAAAACACATTTGCAATCTGCCACAAATGATGCCAGACCTCTAAACAATGGCACCAAAAAGCACCAGAGGAATTGTTGATACATCAATTTTTCATAAAGGTGGTTGCAACAATTGGATACCTGATAATACATTAAACGCCATGGATATAATGCAATGACAAGTGAATTTATATACATTTTTCAGCCAACATGATAAGTTTCAACAAGTAAAAGATACCTACAACTTAAATGCTTCAAAAGCCTACAGAAGCACATACCGTGTCATTGAGCAGAGGCTCAACCATTTGTGTCTTTACTTTGCTTTTGTGAAGCTCACTGATTAGATGTAAGTTAGTATAAGTTAGTATAGTGAGGATATGCTGATAGTCTGGTTTTTCATTGTGAGAATCAATTAGAGGGCATATAGCAAAATACCGTTCAACATCAATATCCATGTCAGAATCTGGATCCCATCTCTCATCTACATCACCATGGTCTTCATCTGCCTGGAAAAGGGGGAATATAAATATTTTGAGGGGTTTTATTTAATTAAATTTGAAGCATGAATGAAAATATGCCTAATAATAGACATTAAACATCAGTAGACTCATTGAAACATAACTGCAACCCACCCACTCCCTTCTCTCTCAGTTCTTTCCATTTTCTGTCATAAGTAGAGCACATAAATCCTTAGTCCTTATAAGTTTCTTTCAAAATTAAAGTCAAGCAGTCTGATGTGGTAAAGCAGAAGGTTTACTACTTGCACAATTTTGTGTGTTCTATTCTAGTAAATAGGTATAAGCATATCAAAATGCTCCTCCTCCATTCATGTGGCGTTTTCTTGACCTCGTTATGTCATTTATGTCAAAATAACCAAAGTGCAACATTTCTTTCTTGGTAAATTATAAAAGATATCACTATCACGTTTTTTTTTTTTTTTTGGTTAAGTGGCTAATTATATAATTTTTTTTCTTGCAGTTTATAAAAGCATATATGATAACATGAGAAAGATAAAAAATAGTAAAACAACAAGAAAGTGAGAAGCAGCAGAAGTTTACCTCTCCTAGCTCAGAATCAGGAACTCTTTCCTGAAACTGAACACTAGGAGCATGCTGCAGCTGGGAAAGGTAATCAAGAAGACTTGAACGAATTTCATCCAGCAAATGGTGGGAATTCTTATTTTCCATGTTACTTGGAGCAACATGAAGGGTATAATCTGGACCAAAATACTCATAGTACTCGTGCTGTGGCATTTTGTCA
The DNA here is from genome assembly GCA_026873985.1 of Saraca asoca. Classification (NCBI taxonomy): domain Eukaryota; kingdom Viridiplantae; phylum Streptophyta; class Magnoliopsida; order Fabales; family Fabaceae; genus Saraca; species Saraca asoca. Next base: position 15,035 of record JANHAO010003710.1, on the reverse strand, counting down.
TCAACTTCCATTCCAAGAGCAACCCCTGTCTACATTAACATATAACACATTATGAATTTTTGTAGTTAGTTGAGAACAAACAACAACCAAGCCCTATTTCCATTAGAATGGGTCACTGGTGAGCTCCCGTTAGATGAGACAATACTCAAATTAAGCATAGCAAATATAGAAACTAGAAACATGTTGAGAGTAGAGAATCAACAGAGTGATACATCAACTCAGATGCCAAAACAAAAAATAAATAAATAAAATAAACAAATAAGTCTGAAAGGCTATAGGGTAAATTCAATTATTGTCCATTTTATTTTTCTTCATAAAGCAAGAATATATTAACTGAGGAAAGAATATTCAAAGGAGAGGGAGGACCAAAGGAAAAGGAAAGGAGCAAAAGAACCAGAAGCAGAATCACCAAGATTAACTTCATTCATATACATACATGGCCAGTAAAATAAAAACTTCAACTGCTTCAACTTCAATAACATCACCTCAACATAAACTTTAAAACTAGTGTCATGGTCATGTTTAGCATTTTCTTTATAAATAAAGAATTTTGAAAATTAAACGAGGGCAAGCTGTAGTACATCTTCATAGACCAGGGAATACTACAAATGTTAGAAGGGTGACTACTTGTATTTTCTTTATTATAAATATTATGATGACCTAAACTTATATTTGACATTAAATCAGTTGAGGGTGACTACTTTCCTCCCTCCCATTTGTTCAGTTTATGATATAAATAAGAAATAACATTATGAAGTAGTCATACCCATGACAATAGCAATTTGGAATTCATAAATGTTATTCCTCAGCCCACTAGAGCTTCCAACATTAGTTTGATGAATATTAAACTAAACACACAAAAGTAATTTAACAAATGAAAACAACATCCTACCTCGTAGCACCAGCAACGGGCAACATTCCTGATGGTGTAACCACCACCACCCAGAAGCAAGAGGGGCACATTGAAGGATCTCATGTATCTGACACACTCTGCATGACCTCTAATGGAAAGATTAAAGCATCCCAATCTATCACCAGATAAAGAGTCCGCGCCACACTGTAGAACTACAGCACCAGGCCTAAAAACCTCCATTACTTTGCCAATTATTGGTTTGAACAAGAAATGATAACTCTCATCATCAATCCCATCATCCAATGGAACATTAAGCGAGTAATATTTTCCTTTTCCATATCCAATATCACGTATGTCCCCTGTACCAGGAAAATAATCACCAAATTTATGGAAGGAAACAGTCATGACTCTGTCGGTAGTGTAAAAAGCTTCCTCAACACCATCTCCATGGTGGATATCAATGTCCACATAAAGAACACGCTGCAGCAAATATAACATTAGCATTTTATAAAAAGGAATTGGCCAGACAGAAACAAAGATTTGTCAATAGCATTCAAATAATGATAGACAATCAATAGCTTTCAGGAAGAATTCACTTGACAAGGTATTAGAGGTGCAAATTTCTGTTGTCACTCGCTCTCCTAATTAAAATCTTTTGAAAATCCTGATTAGAAATGCTTCATTTCCTTTCCTTTTTTGGTCTAAACAGATTATCTAGCTGTCTAATGGCTAATTTCCTTTCTTGTGTAGCTTTTTTTTTTTTTTTCCTTTTAACGATTGTCAACGACTAAACTCTAAGAGTTAATGATATTGTGAAAAGGACAAAATTGTTTTTTCATCCACTATATGATTAGTACATATCTCTATTTATACACAAAAGGAGACCCTAATCAAAGGGATTTTATTTGGCTAATTATTTTTATTAAGACTAGGATCCCCAAGAATCATTGATCTACCAATCTAAATAATAAAAAGAAAAGAATCAGTATCTGCACAGATTTCCTAGCTCTACATATATAAAATATATATATATATATATTATTCTACAAATTTCCAACACTTCCCCTCAAGCTGGTGAATAGATTTTTTCCATTCCCAGCTTGCTTGTAATCTCTTCAAATCTCAAAGCAGATAGACCCTTGGTTAGGACATTTGGTAGTTGATCACTTAATTGCATGTAAGGAGTGCTAATTAAGCCACTGTCTAGCTTTTCCTTTATGAAGTGCATATCCACTTCGATATGTTTGGTACAATCATGTTGCACTGGATTATGTGCAATTTTGATGGCAGATTTATTGTCACAATAGAGTTTCATGGGTCCTTCCCTTTTAACTTTAAGATCATCGAGAATCATCTTCATGCATAAAAGCTCACAAATTCCATGTGTCACAACTCTAAATTCAGCCTGAACACTTGATCTTGCAAACACAGTCTGTTTCTTACTCCTCCATGCTACTAGATTACCTCCTAGGAAGGTGCAACAACCTGATGTGGATCGTCTATTAGAGCCAGCATAGTCTACATCTACATAGACTTCTAGATTCAACTCTATTGTTCTTGAACAAGATACTCCTTCTATGTGTGCCCTTAAGATAGTGTAGAATCCTATGAAAACCTTGTAAATGGTTTTCCTTTGGGTCGTGCACAAATTGCCTTGCTATGCTCACTACAAAACTATATCTGGTATGGTGTGAGACAGAAAATCAATTTCCCTACCAATCTTTGATATCTTCCTCTATCAACAGAACAATCATCTTCTCTTTCACCCAGCCTGTGATTGGGTTCAACAAGTATGTTAGCTGCCTTGCAACGAAGTGTTCCAATTTCCATAAGGAGATCCACCACATTCTTTTGTTGAGAGATGAAGATACCTTCTTTGGAGTATGCCATTTCAATACCCAAGAAATACTTCAATCTTCCAAGATCCTTAATCTTAAACTCTTTAGCCAGGCTTCATCAAAGCGAACCTCTTCATTTTGGATCATTTCTGGTTAAAATAATGTTATCGATGTATACAAGTAAAGCTGCCACATCCCCTTTGGCTGAATGTTTTAGAGTATGATCCCCCTGACTCTGTTTATACCCCACTGCTAGCATAGTTTATATGAATCTCCCAAACCATGCTCTAGGGAACTGCTTCAAGCCATATAGCGCTTTCTTCAACCTGCATACTTCATTGGCACTAAAATTTTGATCAAATGCCAAGGGGGCGGGGGTTCCATGAACACCTACTCTTCTAAGTCACCATGCAAGAAAGCATTCTTAACATCAACTTGCTGTAAATACCAACCAAAATCAAAAGCTAAGGACAGCAATACACAAATTGTATTCATTTTTGCTACAGGGGCAAAGGTCTCTTGATAATCTGCCCCATAAGTTTGAGTGTATCCCTTCACAGCTAACCTAGCTTTGTATCTCTCTAAGGACCCATCAGCCTTATCCTCCACAGTAAACACCCATTTACACCCCACCAGTTTCTTTCTTCGTGGTAAATTCACAATTTCCCACGTTTTATTTTTCTCTAATGCATTCTATTCTTCTCTCATGGCTTGTATCCAATTCTTATCTTTAAGAGCCTCTTCTAGTGTTTGAGGAATGCCAATAGAACTTAGGGTGGTGAGGTAACTCCTATGCTGTGGGGATAATCTATGAAATGGCAGAAAGTTGAAAACTGGGTGTTCAGTGCATTTTCTGATTCCTTTTCTAACAGCAATAAGCAAATCAATATCATTTTAATTTACAAGTTCATTATCAACAAAGGAAGAAGGGATGGTTTCAGTACCTAGTTCGGATTCATGGACCTGCATAGGTTTAGAAATGGGCACTCTCCTCATTGAATAGACTTGAAGGGGCTTAGTAGAATTTAGACCAGGTTGCTCCCTGTCAAACTCACTTTCAGAAGTAACTTTTGTTCAATCTTGGGAGCTTGGTTGCAACTAAATTTCTGAAACAGATTGTGGTTCAATTTCAAGAACTGTTGTATGAGAAGTTTAGGTTCAGTGGGAGTTAAAGATGAAGATGAAGATGGACTAGTTGCTGGAAGCTACTAAAATCAAGAAAAAAACTCCCCATCTTCCTTATCCTCTTTATCTTCTATAGAAACCCTCTCCCCTGAAGATAAGGACTTCAGTTTTGAAAGAAAGGCTGGTTCTCAAGATACGTGACATCCATGGAGGTAAAAAAAACCTTCTCGTGGTTGGGTGGTAACATTTGTAGCCCTTTTTGGTGGTTGAATACCACATAAACACAGGAGATAATTTGCTACAACCATTGAAATCTGGATGAAATTCAGACATAGTTAAAGGGCTTTGACATCCCAACACCCCAGATGGCATCCTATTTATTAGATAGGCTGATGTTAGAACGGCCCCCCCCCCCCCAAAAAAAAAAAAAAAGAACTTTTTGAGATATTGTTTTGAAACAATGAAGCTCAAGTAACATCAAGAAGATGCCTGTTTTTTCTTTTAGCAACCTTATTTTATTGGGGGATATCAACACAGGAAGAATCATGAATAATTCCTTCTTTTTGAAAAAAAGAAAAAAAAAAGATCAGATTTTGATTAAAATAGTCTATTGCATTGTCAGATCTGACACTTCTTATAGAAACCACAAACTGTGTAGTTATCATTTTGTGAAACGGAGGAAAAAATATTTCTCACCTCAGATTTTTCTTCTATGAGAAAAAACCAGGTTGTTCTAGTGCAATCATCAATAAAGGATAAAAACCATTTTGCTCTTGAAATGTTTATATTTCTAGATGGACCCCAAATATCAGTATGTATCAAAGAAAAAGGCTTAGAGGACCTTGTATTACTCAATGAAAATGAAGCACAATGGTGTTTGGCAATTTGACAAGTATCACAATGGAAGCTACTCACATCAACATCGTTGAACAGAGAAGGAATCATGTTCTGGACCTAGGAGGAAGTGTTGAAGCCAAATCTCATGTTTATTGATGGAGGAATCCTTTGATAAGTAGGAAAGAGACAGCTGATTGTCCCTGACAGTATTCATTTCCTCAAGATAATAGAGCCCATTTCTTTCTCTAGCAAATCCAATTGTCCACCCCTAACTTGCTCCTGGAAAATGCAATATGTAGAAAAGAAAGTAGCTTTGCAGTTTAAATCTTCAGTGATCTAGTGAATGGAAAGATTTGTGGACAGCTTTTGAACATGTAACACATTTTTCAGGTAAAGAGAAGATGTCAAATTTATAGTTCCTTGGGCAGCAATTGTGACATTCTCAAACTGGATTAAGACACTAAACATTTCAAAGGTAAAGGCCTGATTCTCAAATTGGAGTATGAGAAAGCCTATGAAAGGGTAAATTGGGTATTTTAAGATAAAGTTTTATATATGAAGGATTTTGGTGTTCAATGGAGGAAATGGATAATGGGCTCTCTTTGTCTGCAGTTTTCTCGGTTATTGTTAATGGAGAATCATGGGAGTGGGTTAAAGGACAGCGTGGTATTAGGCAAGGTGATCCTTTATCTCCTTTTCTTTTTACTCTAGTTGTGGGTGTTCTTAGTCGAATGTTACAATGGGGTATGGATAGGGGAGAGGTGAAAGGTCTATTAGTTGGTGATGGTTCTGTTGAAGTTTTCTGATTTGTTGTTTGCTGATGATACCATTCTCTTTTTGCCCGAAGATAAACCCAATTTATTAACACTCTTACTATGCCGCAATTTTTTATAAAGTATGTTTGTGTGTCAATCTTACTAAGAGTGATGTGGCTGGGATTGATATTGCTGATCATGTTTTAAGAGATTTGGTGGATGTTGCAGGTTGTGGGTTGTTGGAATGGCCAATGATGCATTTGGGAGTCCTTTTGGGACATAATCCTCGATAAGATTCTTTCTGAGATCCAGTAATTAAGAAGATTTCTAAACAGCTAGATGATTGGAAAGGTGCTTTGTTCTCTTTAGGTGGAAGACTGACTCTTATTCAGTCTTGTGTATCAGGTGTTCCACTGTATTATCTTTCCTTGTTTAAGATTCCTGTGGGGGTGACAAATAAAATAGAAAAACTCATGCGAGACTTTTTATGGCATGGTGCTAATGATTATAGAAGGGACCATTTGGTGCGTTGGGATGTTTGTTGTAAATCAAAGGAAGATGGAGGTTCGGGTATAGGCAATTTGGTTTCCAAGAATGTAGCTCAAGCTATTAAATGGTTGTGGTGCTTTCCCATGAAAACAAATTCATTATGTCATAAAATAATTAAGAGCAAGTATGGTCTCAACTAGAATGGATGGGATGCCTTAGCCGGGAATAATGCAACTCATAGAAGTACCTGGAAATTCATTTCTCACGTTTTTCCTTCCCTTCGTTCAAATAGCTATAGGGGATGAGAATCATTTTTGCATCCAGGAGGATCCTTGATTGGGAGAGCCTGTTTTTTAGTTTGTTTTCCACGTCTCTTTCGCCTTTCTTCACTTCATAATACTGCTATTTCGTTGTTTGTTCAAAATAATACTATGATTCCTTGGAATTTTCATTTTGTCCAAAATCCTAACGAAAGAGAGGCTTCTAACTTGTTGATTCTTTCGAATTTGTTGGAATATTTTCATTTATCTATTATCCCAGAAAAATGTGTTTGGTCTCTAGATTCTTCCTATGTCTTCATGTGTAAATCTTTCTTTAACTTTTTGGCCCAAAATTTTTTCAATCTTAATTCACCTTTTCTTAATTCTCTTTGACAGATTAAAGCTCCTTCCAAAGTTAAAGTTTCTTTTTTTTTTTTTGGACTGCTGTTTTGAATAAGATTAATACTAATGATATGTTGCAGGTGCATAGACCTCATAAATCTCTATCCCCAGATATGTGTACGTTATGTTCTAAGAAATCAGAAACCAATAGTCATTTGTTTTTGCATTGTGCGATGGCTGGGAAATTATGGAATAATCTTCTTTCCTTGTTTGGGGTTTTGTGGGTTTGCTCAACTACTTTGGACAGTTTCTTTACTATTAGATATTGCAGTTTTAGGAGGAATAAGGAAAAAACTGCACGTTGCAAAGTTGCAAGACTTGCAGTTTTATGGTGTTTATGGTTGGAAAGGAATGCTAGAATTTTTAAACAGATTTTTCAGCCAATGGTGTCCATGTGGGATAAAATTCTGTTCATCATCTCACTTTGACTTAAACTTATGGTTTCTTTCGAGTGACAAGTTTGACAGATTTGCAAAGGAGTTAAAGGTCTATCTTAGATCATTGATAGCATAATTTTCTTGATGTTCTTATGTTTCATTTAGTTTTCCTGCTTCCTTTTGAGGATTTCCTATCCTCTTTTGTATTTTTCTCCTTCCTTTAATAATATTTCTTTTTCTATAAAAAAAAATCAAGTCTCCCGGAAAATCAGAACAATAAAACTATAAAGCAGAAAACTAAGAGTTCCAAAAGCTAATGGGAACTGCAATGCACTCATTGCAATAAGCCAAGACACACCCGAGAAAATTGTTTTAAGTTACTTGGTAAAGCACATGCTCTTGGACGTAAGGGAGGCTTCACGGGACAGCAATATCAAGCCATCCTATAAAGAGGAGAACGTACTACCCAAGAAAAATCTAATGAAGGGGCTGAAGAGCTTAAGAAAGATGAAATTGAAAGGCTCTATACCTCAGTTGTGAATAATCCCAGCACATGGATTGTAGATTCTGGTGCTACTGATCACATGATACACAAATCTACACACTTCCTAACATAAAACCATGTTCTAAACATAAAAAGATTACTATTGCTGATGGAACTCTAGTAGCTGTTGCTGGACAAGAAAACATAAGTCTAGCACTAGAACATAAAAATGTTTTTTTTGGTTCCATGAATGTCACTTTTCTAGAAGATGAGCCATTTTTCAAACCTCAAAAGCCTTATCTTCAGGAGGAGAGAACTCTAGAAGATAGGGAAGAAAACTAATTTTTCGAAAAAGCCGCCCTTCCTGTAAAATTAGACTCTTTCACCTGTGTCCCACAATCTCTAGAGGAGATAGAGGCAGCAATCTGAGGATAAAACAGAATCAGAAGAACCTGTTATAGATGCTACTACTGAAAATAGAGATAGAGGAAGGGCAGCCTTCCTGCCAATAGTCTCTACGGGTTTACTCTACGAAGAAGTCAGCTCAGCCGCAAAGCCAGTCCAATCATCCTCATCCAACAGCGCCCGAGAAGGTAATAAAGGTAAAACCCATCTCCGTTTGATACTACAGGTTTTCATGATTTTCAGATTCGGAAACACCAATTGCTTTCAGAAAAGGAATTAGATAATTCACAAAACATCCTATTTCCCAATGTGATCTTTGACAGAATTTCCAACAAGCATAAGGCCTTTCTGACAGCCTTGAACTCCATTAGCATTCCATATGATATGCATGAAGTTCTTAGCCCTTGGAGAGAAACTGGAAGATTGCCATGGAAGAGGAAATGAAAGCTTTAAATAAAAATGATACTTGGGATATAGTAAGTTTACCAAAAGGGAAGAAACTAGTAGGCTACAAATGGGTTTTTACCTAAAATATAGGGTTAATGGGGCATTGGAAAGATATAACGTGAGATTGGTTGCTAAAGTCTATACTAAAACCTATGGGGTTGATTATCATGAAACTTTTGTCCCGATTGTTAAAATGAATATGATTTGGGTTCTCTCTTTAGCTGAAAACCTTAATTGGTGTCCTCAACAATTTGATATTAAAAATGCCTTCTTCCATTCTAAATCAAAGAGGTATTTGTGGAACCTCCCAGATTTAATGATTCATTTAGTGGTGACAAATTGGGCAGGTTAAAGAAGGCTCCTTATGGACTTAAGCAATCCCCAAGGGCTTGTTTTGGGAGATTTACCAAGGACATGATTGCAATGGGATATGGGCAGAGTCAAGGGGACCACACACTCTTCATCAAATATTCTGATCATGGGAAGACCACAGCTGCAGAATGAGGGGTAATGCTAGAGATATTAATACAATCATTCATGTGCTTTCTCCTATCAGCTTAAGCCTTTTGGAATTCGTACTTGACAGACAGCTGTGAGAATAATAACGTCTCGGAGTCTTTATCAATTTCAATCAAAGTATTTACCCATTCATAAGTGACAAACAACAACTTTAAGAAATTCATATGCATGCATCTAAATCAAGAGTGAAGATCTCTAACCACTGGAGTAAAGATTGTAGAAATGCAATTCAAATTAATGCAGACAATAAATGCACACTTCTATCTCTATTACTTAATTCATGTCACAACTCATAAGTAAAGGTTTGCATATGGAACAACAGATTTAATTACAATCCCTCCAATGGTCGCTCCTGCTAGGACAAAACATTTCTTTTGCCAAAAGCAGCACATAAATACTAACATAAGCAAAAGAACTACTAGTGTACAAACAGCAAAGAAGCAAATGGCTGATAGATTCCGTCTTCACAGTGTCAAATTTGTGTATACAGGATCAATCAATCAGTTATATTCTTGTCTTAGAGTATCAATGGTAAAAATCCACCCTCATATGAACATGAACAGCCATAAGGTAAATCAAATTGTACATCTTTCATAGGCAATTTGGAGAAGCAAACTCACTTAAAAGGAACAAAAAATTGCAAGACAATCTGAGTGCTTAGCAAAATAATTCAGCTTGTAAAAGAAGGTAATTCATGTATAAAGAAGCTCACACAAAGAATTTGAACAAAAGGTTTTGAGTGAGTCCTTTCATCTTACACAAATTATATTTCATAATTTATATCATGAATTCTCTTTTTGTTAAGTATTGGACATACATACATGCATGCATACATAATACATATAAAAAGTACATGGTCTTTCACACAAGTCAATACAATGATTTATTATTCTCTAAAACAGTAAAAGAAAATAAATTATGGAAAGCACATGATAGATCATACCTCATGCTGTTTAAGAAGTTCCAAAATTGCCAGGACTATATCATTAACATAGCAAAATCCAGAAGCCTCACACTTCTTGGCATGATGTAGTCCACCAGCCCAGTTGATAGCAATATCACACTGGTCATGATTCAATTTGACAGCACCGCCAACAGAGCCTCCAGCATAAGTTTGGCAAAAAGAATAGAGGCCATCAAAGACAGGGCAATCTTCACCAACATTAAAGCGTTTGAGTTGCCTCAACTGGTCCTGCTGTGTTTCGGGGGTTATGCTACGAAGAAACGCAACATAGTCATCAGCATGAAAACGACAAAGATCCCTATCTCTGGCAGGAAACGGCTTGAGGACCTGCATGTGCTGAAGTAATCCATAGTGGGCAAGAAGAGCATGTGTCATCCTTATTCGGTGTGGCTTCATAGGGTGACCTTGCCCATAATAATAATTTCCAACCTCAGGATCATAGAAATAGCACACCTTTCTTTTAGTCCCATCAGGCGCAGATGATAGAGAATTGCCACCGGCATCCATATGACTGCTATATTGTTTCCCTGTAACCTTTCTGCTTGTCAAAACTCAAACAGAACCTCCTTAAGTGAGTGAGTAGACATTATAACTATTAACATAAAGGAGTAAAACACTACTAAAGTAATGAAGAAGAAACCAATCATTTGTGATAAACAAAAACCTCAATTAACAGAATATTCAAATTCAACATATAAGTGAATAATGTGACAAATAGAAAGGGAATATCCTCCATGACAAAGACTAGATGTGAATTATATCCCTAAGAACTCACATTAACCATAAGTTTCAGTTCCTTATCTTCTCATTAATATTGCCCAGGAAACTCAACTAGCAAAAGAATAATAGAAAAAGAGGGACTGAAGGAATGAAGACAGCAGACAACAAATGACAATAAAATAGAATACCCACCTATGCGGTGGATAATGGTGAAAAATGGAGAGATTTGAAATGAAATTAGAAATAATTTCAAATTACATACTAGCAGGAATTACTACAGGCCTAGAGGGAGAAAAAAGAAAACTGTACAGAAGCATCAGACAAAAATATTCAAAATTCACGAATTGATAGAGTTAATGATACTAAAACAAAAACATAAACTCTTAGCAATTGCAACTGGTTCTATGATTCACTCCCTTACAAATAAACAAAGAATAGACAGAGCTCATGAACCGTTTGATTTTAGGGATTAAGGTTTAGGGTTTTGGAGTTTAGGAATTCAGATTTTGAGGTAGATGCTAAAGAAACTAAAGTGACACGTAGTTGCATATTACATTTTCTATGAACTAGCTAGCTGTGTCTTTTATTTGACTAGTTACTAGCATAAAACTAATGGAAATTGGTAACTGGACAATTGCTCACTGTATGGGTAATTTTTTGGACATTTATAAGAAAATGTCAAATTTATGAACAGCAGCTAGTCAAGATATGTAGAGAGATTCACTAACAATATAGCCATAAAAACTAAAGTCATTACATTACAGCCCAGATTGTTTGAGCCACCTTTCTCTAATGTGGATTACCTGTGAATGTGCCAAGCTTCCTTGATAATCAACCAGAGAATCTGAACCCTTGAGAAGTTCTACAACGAATTATCCTTGATGCTGCAACATCAAAGTTTCACAGATACCCAGAATTAGAAAACTAGGATTCTAACAACGAATTATCCTCGATGCTGCAACATCAAAGTTTCACAGATACCCAGAATTAGAAAACTAGGATTCTAAAATTCCATTGTTCATTAAAATCAACACTGCCCTTGAAAAAAGAAGTATGGTTAACCAGAGGACAGTACTTCAATCCTCATGGGTCAATGGAGATATAATCACACCCAAACATGAATCTGATAGCGAGTTCATAAGATGTGTGTGAATTTAAAGACCTCCTAACCTAAGCGTTGGAGATCAGTTGCTGTCAAAGTTTTCTTTCCACTAGTCAAGTTATATATGTCTAACAAATTATCCCAGCTTGGAGCCTTGGACTAGTCATGTTGTGGATAAGGATTTACAGCAGCTCCAGGCTAAGGAGGGCCTTGACAACAGGAACAGGGAGTATCTCACTTGCTGTTGATTGGGATGACATTACATGCAATGGGGTTGTACATATACCAGATCTGCTAGTCACCCTGCTATAAAACTGACCAGGAAATATAAATTTTAGAATGGGATTGATGCAGCAATAACCATATGATCAATGAGATTTATATTTTAGTATCAATTTCGTCATTCCATAAATTCACGCAAATCTTATGAAGCTCAAGTTTAATCCAAAATTATGCAAAAGCACAAGATTTATCGATTCCATGTAAAACACTAGCCATGCATAAGTATGTGTATGAAAGAATCAAGACAAGTAAATTTCATTCTTAAGAAAATAACGTGGATTAAATCCAGGAAACTATTACATTGTCTCATACACGACCTTAAAATGGCCATGATGGAGCTTTCGAAAGCATTTTATTATATTGAGCTTTAGCGGCGGAAGACAATGAAATATCCCAGAAACCAATTAAACAAGAATTAACAGGAACAAATTCCATCTAGAAAAAAGCTCACAAATTTCAGACGAATTAACGACAATAAAACCGTACAGACCAACATAATCGAATTACATGAACGGAGAGTAGCTAGTTAAATTAACAAAGTTTAGATATGAATTGAGAAAATTCAGAATTTGCTAAGAAGTTATAGATATTGAGAACAGATAAAGAAACCTGGGTTGGAAAGGGAGGAAGGATTGCGGATAAACTCAGAAAAATGAAAGCCGAGTTTGGGCGGTAAGCCGAATAAAATAAGACAGTAATTTTAGACAGCAAATCGAAACAGATGACGATTTTAATCAGAAACTCGGGTTAGTGTGAAAACGGGACTGAAGCAACGTGCCGGATGCAGAAATGACGACTTCGGAGCAACGTTGGTTTGGGCAGATGGACAAGAAGGCAGAAGAAACTATGAGTGGATATTTAGGGGGGAGAGAAGAGGATAACTGGTGGTGGTTTGAAGAACCCAAGAAGCTGAGAAGGTGCTGGGCGTGAGGCTGAGAAGGTGCTGCTGTGGTTTGAAGAACCAAGAGGACAAGCCAGGGATGGGCAGGGGATCTTAGATGGGGTTTTTGGGCATGCCCTGCTACCGGATACAAAATGTGATGGGTTCCAGTATGCCTTTCAAATTTTTTTTTAAGGGACTTCCGATTTAAGAAGAAAAAAAGATCATCGGTGTCTTAAACCACATTTGTTTGAGAGAAAAATATTTCCTAAAAAATATTATTGGTTTCTTAAACTACTTTATGCGTTCGTTTAATTAAAAGAAAAATCATTTTTCTATAAATTATTTTTCTAACTTTTCTATATTTAAATCCAATAAGAATAAGAAAGTTGATGTTGACGTCGGATTTTGATAATGGTCTAAACTCCGGCCAATAGGGGAATTCTTTGAAATCTCTGACCTTTAACTTGTTTAAATATGACAAAATAGCAAAATAAACAAAGATGAAGGGAAGAGCAGAGAAGGGAGACACAGGGTTTAACGTGATTTGGTCAAATCCGGGTATCACTGGACCCTACGTCCATAGTAGCTTATTATTCAAGTGGTGTTTTTACAAAGTTACAACACTCAAGTTCTCTTCTCTATTTTGGCAAAGTTTCTGCCTATGTTCGAGTGATCTCTCTCTTACAAAAGGCTCCCTCTCCATATTTATAGAGTAGAGGAGGTTATAATAGTAATTACATGTGCAGTAAAACTATTACATCAATATTTAATGTATAAAACAGAATATACAGACTAAATCTCCTTTTCTGGCTACTGTAGATTGTCTTCTGCAGGCGAGCCCCATTTGTCCGTTGGGGCAAAGTATGACTTAGTCTTCTGTCTAGCGAGCTCTCAGGTCACTGATCACACTTTTTTAACCAGGTCGTTCGGCTTATGGGCTTGCCCATCTTCGGAATGGGGGAGGTTGAGCTCGCTCTGTCGTGTACAAACTTGAGCTGACGAGGTCTCTTCGCGATGCGACCTGGTGGTAAGGCGATCTAGATGCTCTTCGAGCTGGTCCTTTTGCCGCTCTCAGGCTACTCGCAAGTTTGTTCAGGTCGAGCCAATTTTTGCATATAACATAAGCCCCCCAACTCTTAACTCACTTTGTGGGCTGGGAGTTGAAACTCTTTGATTTCTGCTCAGTCAAAGTCTTCTCCCGAGACTGTCATTTCATCTGCTCTAGGCCATACTTCTCATGGCACGTGTCCTGTAGTTATTGTTGAGTCAAACTCAACCTTTTCTGAGGCCATAAATATTGGCTGTTGGGGGAATGAATTTGGATCCTTCGATGGAGTCAGCCCTAGCTCTATATAAGGGAGAGGGTATCCCTCCTGTTTTTGTGCTAAGCAAACCATGGAATTTCCTGATAAACCACCACCATGTCTGGCGTTCTATTCTTTTATAGGGGCATGTATGGTCTACTGTATAAAGGGTTCGGAAGATCTGGCTTCTCCACTAACATGGAGAGATCTCATATGGATATCAAACTGCATCCTCTTAGCCCCACTATGAGGCAATTGTTCAGCCAGCCAAGCTCCTGACGCTTCCTGATGTGCTTCTTTCATGAGGAGCTAGGGGCTGGAGATATAAGGAGCTGCAGTGCTGCCGCTGATTGTGCATTGGAAGGGAAATTTGAAGACTCTAGCAGCGCAAGGGCTCTGGTCAGCCAGAGCATGGCCTTTTGTAGCCGGTCTCTCTTCTTAGTCATTGGTTTTCCCTTTTGTATTTTGATTGGTTCGCATCCAGAGCTTTCTAATGTATATCTACCTCGTTGAGGTCTTTTAATGAATCAAGCTTCAGCTTTTTTCTGCAATTTCTATTTGTTGTTTTTGCTTCTCATACAAATATTTTGGTTTGAGCAATCTGTGTGACCTGCGCATAATCAGAAGATAGTCTGAGTTGTAGATTTAGAGCGATCTCGTGCTCGGGCTGATCCTGTGGCCAAATAAATAGACAAGTTAGTATGAGAATCATAAGATAAGTTGGCATGAGAGCCGCAAAATAATTGAGTTTGCATGAAAGCTATGAAATTAATAGGTGAGCAATCTCGTGCTTAGGCCGATCTCGTGGCCAAATAGATAAGTTCGCATGAGAGTTGGGAAATAATTAAGTTTGCATGAGAGTTACGAAATTAATAAGTGAGCGATCTCATGCTTGGGCCTATCTCATGGTGTTGGTGTATGCCCTAGAAGCCAATCATAAGATGATTGTTTGCATACATTATATTACGTTTTAATGGCAATTCAATTAT
>JANHAO010003709.1:0-25644 GCA_026873985.1 Saraca asoca | reverse complement strand
ATTTCATTTTCTAAAATTTTGTTTTTCAACATCAAAATAAACCTATAGCTTAGAGAGATTTTATAGAAGATTACTCTAAGGCTAACAAGGGTAACTAGTGGAATTTAAATTAACTTGGTAGACTTCAAAAGCTCAAACAATCCAAAGAATGCCTAAATCATCTCTACCTTAATTAGTTGTCTAGGGTTTCACCTTGAGTATAATAAGACAAGTTCTAGAATGTCTCTATGATCATTGGTATCATAAGTCCACATAATCATTCACTAATAACAAATAACTACAAGAGTATAGCTTTATGTTCTTAATAGCCTCCTTCATGAACACAATTTATACATAATTTAAATACCTTTATACTTGGTCTTGTGTCATGTTTATGTGCTTAATTGGAAACTTGGGATTGGTTTTGTGGTTTGCTAATTTTTTGTGCTACATTGAATTTATTCGATAAAATTATACTATTTCAAGCTGTTTCAAGATTTTAAGCATATATGTAGTTCTGGACTTTAGTTTTAGGTGATTCTTATGTCTTTGGAAAGCTAAGAGAAGAGCTAAAAATCTCATAAAGAGGCTAAAGCCCAATTCAATTTTTTAGAGGTGAAAAAGAGCTTGGAAGCCAAAATAGAGTGCAATGTTGTGATCCAAAGCCCAACTCAATGTTTTGATCATAAATGGAGCTCTAAAAGTCATTTCAATACAAACTAAAGTCCATTGGTTAGCTAAGGTCTAACTCTACAACTTTCATGAAAGAGCTTGAAAGTTAACTACATCTTTTTGACTTAATTAAGTGGCCATGAACTTCAGTGATCAAATTTGCTATGGGGTTGGACTACTCAGAAAGTCTACCTTGGTGTTTAGCCCATAACTTGCTAGAGACCAAATTTTAATTTAAGGCCAAGGCCATTTGAAATATAAATGGTACTCCTAAATTTCATCTAAATATTGCCACATCCAAAATGGCCTCCTTCCAAATTTAAACCATAGCCCAACTTAGAGGTAGAGCATTGAACTTATAAATAGATAGTTGAGCCTTATTTGTATTAACTTTTTACTTATTTCTGAATTATCTTTGCCTTTCAGAGAAGAGTTTTTCTAGGGCAAGAATCCATTTGTAATTAGGTTTTCTCTTTTCCTTTCTATTTTTCTTTTAATTTTGTAATCAATGTGTAGCTAAATTCTACTTCAATCTAATAGAATCATGCTCCAGTTCTATTATTAATTGTGAGGGCTAATTTAATAGTTATTTTGTTCTAATGTTGATCCTCCTATAATTATTATGGATGGTTGATTAAGGAGCCTATTAATTAACTATCCAAAGCACTTTAATGCTAGCTAAACTTTCATAAGCAATCTCATTGTTTGTGGCTATTTGGTTGTGGGAGTAGCAATAGCATCTTGATGAGCTACTAGGGTGAGTCAATTCTCATAAAGAATTAATGATAATTAATTAGGTTGTTATTGGGATAATTCAATTAATTAGACTTAATATTTTTAGGACTTAATGCTATTGATAAATTAGTTAGGGTGCTGAGCTTTAACTGATTTAACAATTAGTGTCAAATGGGTGCTGGGTTTAGTTGACTAGTTTAGGGAGAAATTAACAAGGTGTAATTAGGTGCTTGGCTTAATTAATACCTTGGCTAAGTGGTTAGAATGGGAATGAAGCATTAGTGTCAAGGATCAGTTAATGAAATGGTTGTAAGAGTCCCTTGAATTGAGCATCTTCCATTTGATTTTCCTTTAATTTTGGTTTTGTTTTGCATGCATTTTGTTTGTTTGATTTAATTCCTAGACTAATTATTATCCTATCCCCCCCCCCCATTTTATCATACTATAAGCACATGAATTTCAATCTCCAATCTCTATGGACATGACCTAGACTTATCCTTGCTACTAGCTAGTTTAGGAGTTCAGGATTATTTTTGTTCGATTTCGATAGCTATCACTCCTTAATCATGAAAGAAATAAAATCAACATTGAATTATTCAAGTAAGAATTCATCATAATCTATCAAACATAATTATTTCACTTATTTTCACCATAGGCTAGTGGAAAATATAAATCAAGAGGAAAAAATAAATGAAAATTCAAATTCTAAATTGCAAAAATTAAATGACCAAAAATTTTTTATTTAATTTTAAAAGGAATAAAAAATTAATCAAATTGAAAACTTTTTATGAAAATAAATGAATTGACATTCAATATGCTTTGTCCTAGAATGCATGAATTTGAATTCTTACCAACCTAACCAAATCTACATTTCACTTTGGGATCTTATGCATACTTACAAAAGAGAGATCACCCTTGGATTTTAGGTATTCAAACTATTTTGGGTCCTTTAGTAAATTCTTCATGTAAGAACCCAAATTTTCTTAACCCTAGTATAATATTTTTTTTTAAGAGTACATGAGTAATTTGTATGTGCTATTTTCTCTCAATAAAAATAAGTTATTGTTGATTTTTGTTTCCTTTTTCTCTGGTAAAGAAATTCTTGGTATGGGAAGATTTTATATTTGAACCAAAACTAAGTCCTTCTTTGCTAGTTCCAACCCTTTGAAATTATAGAATTTTATTAAGTACACATTTACATTTTATGAATATTTTAAGGGTTTTGTTTAAGTCATTTATTTTTTTCCTTGAGATTTGCACATTAGGTATAGATTTGTGAAGAATTACAGGGACATTTAATTTTACCTAATAACTTATTATTTTCTTGTTGCAGAGGTTCAACTTTTTATTCCATAGAAGATATGATCTTCCTTAATAGAGGAATTTTCATTTTGGCCACAAGTAATTCTTCACAAAATTTTTCAAGAGTTTTATCAATATCAACATTGGAATTTTCAGAATTACTTTCATATACCTCTTTATCTTGGTCTTCATTGTAGTTAGAGTCAATGTCCTTTTCTCCCCCAAACATCATAGGAGAGCCTTTTATAACTCAATTTGCTTTTTGAGATAAACCAAACAGTCCAACATAATGTGACCCAGTTTCTTACATTCATAGTATGTAGGAGAGCTTGAATTTTCAAAATCTCCTTTGGTCAAAGCCTTTTTGGAAAGTTGAGGCTTTCTTTTTCCTCTAGATTTACTTACCTTTATTAACCTTTGATACTTTTTAGAGAAAAGGGCAAGTTCTTTTTCTATAAAGGTATCACCAATTTCATCTAAACTCTCAATATCATTATCATTATCAAGGGTGGCAATTGCATTGAAAGCTAGAGTCTTTCTTCTATTATCATCTTCTTTTGTGAATATTTTTAGTTCCATTTCATGATCTTCAAGATTCTCAAATAATTCTTGAAGTGCTGGCACACCCATTTTCATTGATTCCTTAATGGTAGTTATTTTGGGTTATCACTCAACCATAATTAATATAAGAATCTTAAGCACTAGATTTGCATTATCAAAAGTCTTGCCAAGAATATTAAGATGTTTAATAATAGAAGTAAATCATTGTATCATATCTTTAACAAATTCACCATCTTGCACTTTAAACAATTCATATTGATAAACTAGTGTGTGCACTTTGGAACCTTTGACTTGTATGGTACCCACATATGCAACTTCAAAAGTATCCCAAATTACTTTAGCAGTTTTGCAATTTGATACTCTTTTATAATTATTAGGCCATAAAGAGTTGGATAAAATTCACTTCACTTTCAAAGTAAGGAGATGTCTTTTCTTTTGATATTCAACCTATTGACTCCTTTGGTTTTAAATTTTCAAATTTATTTTCAATTTTTGTAGGAGCCCTATCATGTCCATATATTAATATTAGTTACATTAAGAAAGTCCCACATCTTTTGCTTCCAATAAGTATAATTTTGTTTATTAAAACTTGGAGGTTTATTTGATGTGGGACATTCCAGCAAAATACTAAAACTGTTTGAATCCATCCTGGATCACTCTTAAGATCCTTAGACTTTGGCTAAAAGCAAAAGCTCTGATGCCAATTGTAGGTTTAAGATTCAATCCAAGAGATAGTGAATTGGATTTTTGTACTTTTTAGATTTCTTTTAGGAAAAATAATTTTAGATTTGAGAAGCTAAGATGAACAACTTAGTAAAATAATCTCAATAGTAAATTAAATCAGTGAATGTAAAAGAAATACGGAAGAGAGACTGTAAATAGTACTTATAGTAGTTTTGCTATGAAGATCTACTTCAAAGATGTTATGTATGAAATTTGGATCGTCCTTGATGGACCAGCAAATGGCTTGAGTGTGGCAAAGACCCAACTCAAAGAGTACTTAGAATGTTACACCTCCAGCTCATGTCATGGAGCAACATCCTCAGCTCAAGCTCGTCCCTGATAAAGTGAGCTCGACCTCATCATCCCAAAGACAGACACTCCCCAGACCAAAGGATTTGGCCAGTGAGGTACGGTCAGTGACCTGGGATCTCACTGAACAGAAGACCATCACACGTATTGCCCAGCAAATACGCAGGGCCCGCCTGTAGGAGGCAATCTGTAATATTCGACTTACAGGATTAGTCTATCTGTCTTGTCTTGTGCATTAAATGCTTAATGTAATAGATTTATTACATGTAAAATTACAATTGTAACCTCCTCTCCTTTATAAATATAGGAAGGAGATGAATGTTAGGGAGACAGAAGGCTTGTATACTAAAACTTTGTAGAAATATCCTCAAATCAATACATTACCATGGATGGAGGGTCTGATTCTATCTGAATTTGGTTAAATCAAGATAAAAATCTTGTGCTTTCTACTACTGCTTTTCCCTTCATTCTTGCTTACTTTACTCATTTACCATTTTTGAACTAGTTAATAGCTTGAGATCTTAAAAGAATCCTTTGTTGGCTGGAGTTTGGATCAAAACCAAAATCCACCATCAACATTTTGGCACCATCCGTGGGGATCTCATTTGTTCTGGCTTGTTCCTTGCTGCAATGGCTAAGGGAAGAGCTACTAGAGCTTCAAATGTACTATTCAACCCTTCAGAAGGGCATGTCTCAACAATAGACTCCTCCACCATTCTCGTCATCGGTGCAACCACTGGCTTCCCCCTAGCCAGTTCTATTCAACTAACTGCCACTGGCAATGACATTGATGGAGTGCAGGTTTGGCTCCAACATTAGGAAAAACTAGCAAACATGATGGGAGAATTGACCAAAGCAGTTGTGATGTTAGCACAGGGTGTGCAAAGACAGGCTGAAGCCGCAATGCCCGTGAACGTTCTCCAGTAGTAGCAAGTTAGATGTTCAGGCAATTCCAACCAAGAGAATTCTCTAGCTCATTACTCACAAGGGCAAATTCCAGGTCGCAACTCTTGTGACCATGAGGATCAAAGACTTCAACAATCTCCTAGCTAGCAATCTGGGGCATGTGGCCCATTGGTTGGAGAGCTATTTCAGAAAATAACCTAGTTGGAGGAACGTTTTTTAGCTTCGAGTGATTGAACTCGCTACAAAGAAAGGTCACCACTCTCCGAGGAGATCGAGACTCAAACTTTCCCTCTCAAGTTTAAGGTCCTTATGATCCCATTATACAAAGGGGACTCTGACCCATACGATCATTTGGACGCATTTAATGTTTAGATGGACTTGCAAATGACTAATCCTTTAATCAAATGCTGAGTGTTCCCAGCCACATTGGGAGGTGTACCTCATGCTTAGTTCAAAAGCCTCATAGCTTGCTCAATTTGCTATTAGGAAGACTGCCAATAGAAATTCATTAGCTAGTATTGAGCGTTGAAGAGACAACTTATGCCCCTTATCATCTTGCCATGGTCTTTTAGCGCAAGCATGAGTCACTAAAAGACTACATCACTAGGTTCAGGCTCGAAGCCAATTTAGTGGAGAATCTATCTAAAGAAACCATGCTAGCAATGATCTTTGTGGGACTCCACAAAGATGGAAAGTTGTACAAGAGTTTGTACAAGTCCTCAATGAAGGACCTTACCCAGTTCTATGAGCGAGCTACTAAGCAAATCAGATGGGAAGAGACATTTAGTTTCAAAAAGGTTTAACAAAAAGGATGAGAAGGCCAGCTCTTCCCATGGAAAGAAAAGAGGTGATATGGACCGAGGTGATTACTCCGCCTGATGAACCATGAAGAAGTCTAGAAGGCCTAGAGGTGAGCAACCTCAGCACTTGGACTACCACGAGCAGTACAACATCCTATCAGACTCCCAAGATAGGATCTTCCTGACAGAAAAGGACAAAGAAGACTTTGGGATGCCCGCGCCTTCCAGGATCACTTATAGGGGAAGAAACCATGAAGAGTTCTATGCCTATCACAATGAGGCCAGCCACAGAACTTTGAATTGTCGGGTTAGGGAAGTAATTGAAGACCTAATCAAAAGAGGTCATCTATGGGAGTACGTGGTGCAACCTGCAAGGCAGCAATCCCAGCTTCCCCAACGTAATGGTAGCCAAGAGCTGAGGGGCCTCGGTCTGAGTCATATATTGATAGTGTGCCCTAAATTTTAGGATGAATGTAAATACTTTCCTTTGCTTTGTTGAAAGTTGTTTACCGATTGGCTCGATGTTATTATCTTCATCTCTTCATTCCGCCCTCTGTTATTGAGCATTTGCACTTTTCACAGCTTGCATGCGATTAACCTTTTAAATCTTTGAAGTAACTTCATGGTAACCGTGACTTTTGGTCCGATTGAGGCCTCCGGAGCTCATTCTGGAGATGAATTGACAAACACTTAACTGGCATAGCTGCGTGGTCACCAAGGTGTGGAGATGCTCAAAATAAACTCACTTAACCAGTGTAGCTGCATGCTCACTGAGGTGTGGAGATACTCAAAATAAACTCACTTAACCAATGTAGCTATGTGCTCGCTGAGGCATGGAGACGCTCAAAATATACCCACATTGCCAGTTGAGCTATGGGCTTGTTAAGGCATGGAGACGCTTAAAATAAACTCACTTAATTGGCATAGCTGCATGCTTGCTGAGGCATGGAGACGCTCATAATATACTCACGTTGCTAGTTAAGTTGTGAGCTCGTTGAGGCATGGAGACACTCAAAATAAACTTACTTAACTAGCGTAGTTGCGTGCTCACTGAGGCGTGGAGACACTCAAAATATACTCACATTGCCAATTGAGCTACAGGCTCACTGAAGTATGAAGACGCTAAAAACATACTTACTTTACTAGCATAGCTACGTGCTCGCTAAGGTACGGAGGCACTTTTAAACACTCAATGCTAGCATAGCTGTATGCTCACTGAAGCATAAGGAATTGATGACTTGATTATCTGCCTAAGGCAACGAGATCGCTCTAGTTTGCAGCTCGCATGCAACTAAATGTTTGTAGCTCTCATGCGACTTTTTGATTATTCATAACTCTTATGCGGATTGTTTAGGCAATGCTTATGTGTGAGATGTTTCATTTATTTTTATTGAACTCAAGAAAGTTTGGCTGATTGGCTATTTGAGTATATCATCACAAGCTATAAGTAGAAAATTAAAGACAGCACATTGAGATCACAGGAAAAAATCTTATTCATGAAAAAGCCTCAATAAGGTGAAATTATATTAGAAGGCTCTGAATACAGATCAGGAAAAGTCAAAATGCAAGAGGGAGGCTATAACTAATTCTTGATGGAAGAAAGACTATTGTACAAAGGGAAAGCTCCCGTCCATTAGAAGGCTGGTTGTAGAGGGACAAACCCTTACTGACTAAAGCTTGCGAGCTTGCCTAAGTCCTCAAAATTCTTCTTCTGGTGCCTTCCTCAGTAGCAAACTCTTCCTTAACCTGACTTTTGCTAATGAAGAAGGAAAGAGCATGGCTGCTTCTTATTTTCCTAGCCTCTAGCTCCTTGTCTGATTCATGAAGGAAGCAAATCAAGAAGCACCAGAAGCCTAGCCGGTTGGATGAAAACCTCACGGCGAAGCTGAGAGGACATTATCCGAGATCCATATGAGATCCCTCTATGTTACTGGAGAATCCATATCTTTGAAACTCCTTATGCAGCAGGCCATACACACCCTAATTGGAAGACAGAATGCTGGAGATAAGGGAGGCTTATCTGGGACACCCATTGTTTGTTCAATGAAGATGCAAGAATGATTCCTTCTACTTTAAATAAAGCTAGATTCAGTTCTACTAAAGAGTTTAGATGAATCTCCCTAACTACTTTCATTTATTATCTCGGGAAGAGACGAGGCTGACTCACCAATGACCAAGAGGCATGTACTACGGGAAGTATGTCCTAGAGCAACTGAAAAGATAGATTCAATGAAGACTTTGGCTAAGCTGAATTCTGCAAAGTGAATGACCTCCAAAACATTTCAACTCCCAGCTCATGAAGCAAACTGAGAGTTGGGGGGCTTATGTTATATATGAAATTCGGATCATCTTTGATGGACTAGCAAATGGCCCAAGCATGGCAAAGACCCAGCTCGAAGAGTACTCAAAATGCTATGCCTCCAGCTCCCATTGTAGAGTAACCTCCTCAGCTTAAGCTCGTCCCTGACAGAGTGAGCTCGACCTCATCATCCCAAAGACAAACACTCCCCAAACTGAAGGATCTAGCTAGCGAGGTACGATCAGTGACTTGGGAGCTCACTGAACAGAAGACCATCACACGTATTGCCCAATAGACATGTGGGGCCCACCTGTAAGAGGCAATCTGTAATAGTTGACTTGTAGGATTTAGTATGTCTATCCTGTCTTGTGCATTAAATGCCTGATGTAATAGATTTACTGCATGTAAAATTACAATTATAACCTCTTCTCCTCTATAAATATAGGAAAGAGATGAATGTTAGGGAGACAGAACGCTTGTATATTGAAACTCTGAAGAAACATCCTCAGATCAATACATTACAATGGATGTAGGGTCCGATTCTATTTGGACTTGGCCAAACCACATTAAAAATCTTGTGCTTTCTACTATTGGTCTTCCCTTCTTTCTGGCTTACTTTGCTCATTTACCATTTTCAAACCAGCTAACAGCTTGAGATCCTAAAAGAATCCCTCGTTTGTTGGAGTTTGGATCAGAACCAAAATCCACCATCAACAAAGGAGTACATCCACTTTTTGATACTCATGAGCAATGCATTCTTAATCCACTAGTCCCTTAAGATTAAACAGGCTCTTGAGAAGCTTTTACAAAGCTATGGGTTACAATGCCTTCCCAAGTAATTCTCCCTAGAGATGCCTCACTCTAGTAAAACCCTTGGGATTGGGATACCTCACCTAAGTAATTCCCTTTGCATATCTTACCCAAGTAATTGCTTTAAATAAGATTACAAATTGAAATTTCTATAGGCTAAGGATTTCTTGAAAAACACAATCAAGCCTTCTCTCTTTTTCTTGTTATTTTAAAACCACATAACATACTTTTATTTATATCAGGTTTTGAGTTGGAGAAGAAGTAACAATCCTTGTATAATTAGGAAATAAATCTTAGATTGTTGATTGACTGATGTTTTCTAGTTTTAGGCCACTTAATTAATTAGCGAAGCCTAGATTAAGTCTACATAACCTAATGGATTAGCTAATCAATTAGGCTTAATCAGACACCCTTCAGGAAGCCTTGGTGAATTGCTTAATCGATTAACCTCTAATTTAAAGGTTTGTGAAAAACTATTTTTTGAAATATATTTTTGTAAACTATTTTTTTAACCTTGAAATTGAGCCAATCAATCATATTTTACAATAAATAAAATTGGAAAATCATTCCACAAAAGCCAATATTTAAAATTAAGAGCTTGACATAATTAAAAAGAAATCCTCAAATATGTACAAGATTCTTAGGCCTGTGTTGATATCTTCAAATGCTTCAAGAATACCAAAGAATTTTAATTGTGAAATGCACCAACTTGCATAGATAAATCATTAAAGAACTAAATCTAAAATTGTTTGTGATCATCAAAATATTTTTTGAATCAATTACAAACAAGGGACTTGGTCAATAATACATTTCATAACAAATCCTTAGGCATATCTTAACAAAAGTCCTTTACTAGGTGCACTTAGTTATTCCTTACCATTAATTGGGTTAGTTCATAAACACAACTATGGATTTTAATCTACTAAACTATCTTAATTCTTACACATGTTCATCATATGTAAGTAATTGATTTACAAAAATACCCTTTATTAAAGCTTGATTCATACTTAAAGGTCCCTTAACTTTTATGCAAAAGTTATTTATTAACAAATCTTTGCATTATCCCTTGATTATTTATCCTTATTTAGGCCTTTTACATGATTATAATATAATTTGTATAATTACCTTAATTAAGGTGTATCTATTCTTAGGTCTAGTTATGTAAAATTTGTGGAGCCATTGTAGAGTTATTTCCTATCAACAATCATTTCTATCCTAATGCATACAACATGAGATACCTATCTAGGTACCTATCTAGCCTTACAAATAACCTTACAAGGTTCTAAATTATTGGGGTTGCATGTTACAAATTCTCTCACTTAAATTAATTTGTCCACAAAATTGTCCATTCTTACTTACACATGACACAAGTCTGAGTAACATTAACAAGTCATTACAAAAGATTATACATCATATAGCATACTTAATCATACATTTCATAAAACACATAAGCATCTCACAAAGCCATAAATCACATTCTTATCATGGAAAATCACATATACATCTAAAGTTAATTTTAAGTGGACTCATCCATGAAGTCCAGATATTTTTCCCTCATGAAAGCATCCATCTCCCATTTCTACTCTTCTTTCCTATTTGCATCTCACAGAACCTTGATTGATGGGATGTCTTTAGAATGCAGTTGCTTGAATTTCTTGTTAAGGATGGCCACTGGCTCTAGCTTATAAGTCATAGTAGGCTCTAGGTTGCATGGAATCTATGGTAAGACATGATTCTCATCCAGCATATATTTCTAGAGCATAGACACAAGAGAATCACCAAGTAGATTTCCTCTAGTTCTAAAGGCAATTCTACTTAGTAAGTCAAAGCTCTTATCCATCTAAGCATTGTGTATGGCTTAATGTATTACAGGCTAAGTTTTCCTTTCTTTCTAAAGCACATAATCCCTCTTAGAGGTTTTTGAAACTAGGCCGTAAGGATCCATTTTTTGATTAGTTGTATTTTCTTTAGTGTCACACCCCAACTTTGGGCACAAGACTAAGGAACACTAGGATAAATTTGAAACCCTAGATAATCTCCATAATGGTCATTACAAAGAAGGCAACTATCCTAACATAATTTTCAAGGTTGTGTGTTAAGGGGATGACATTTATACTCATAACCTGAGACAATTTTTCATGTTTTATGGCTATATAATCCAGAACCTTAAGGTGTAGCCCCTTTTTCCATCTTTTAACAATATGTGCTTAAATACATGAATGTGTGTCCTACCCAATTAATATCCAATGCTTGAGCCTTTTTAGAGTTATTTGGAATGGTTTGTAGGGTGGATAGGCTTAAGCATTGGTATCTATCTTTTTCTATTTTTTTTTGAGTTTTTCTTTGAAAGGACAAGGCACTTGGATTTATCTAACTCAAAGGCCTGGATAAATTCTTTTTACCACCCTCAATCTTGTGCTCATCATCAGAAAGAATCATTTTTTGAAGTTTTTTCAAGGAACAACTCCCTTTGTTAGTTGTCTAATCATTGTTATTTCCTATCGTATGGTCATATCCCAATGTTGCCCTGAAGATAATAGGGAAGTAGCTCTATTCTAAGGGGTGATTGGCTACTAGTCTAGTCCCTAAAAGAAGTTAACCCTTTGGATATAAGGATTATGTCAAGTGTTTTTTTTTGTTTCAACTCATGTCTTTTAAACTTTAAATCTGGTAATTGAATGTCACTTATTACACTTATTGTCAACTTACAAAGTATCCCCTTAAGTCACACATGGACAACATTCATGCCCTACCGAATGCCTAAAGAGTAGCTAAACTTGGGAAAGCTTCAGTTGGATTGACCATTGCTCCTCATTCAGCACCTTTAAAATCTCTCAATGTCGTTTAGACGCTAGTGGGGTTTACTCCTTTTGTTCAACAATCTTCCAATTAGCCATCTTGTTCTAGATCTAAGGTTGAAAAAATGATTGTGTACTAAGCAAGCAATTGTCCCAGAGAAGTTGTCTAGCCAGAAATAGATAGCCAACTTGTAATTGACTGAAACTTAGCCAGCTTGTCCATCTTTTTTAATTTTGACCATTATGTTGAGTGCTCATCAATAGAAAACATAAAAAACAAAAAAAGTTGTTGATAATGAGCTTAAAGGTATTGATGTTATCTTGGTTAAGAGGTTTCAAGGGCTATTCCCTTCCTTGATTAACTATCAAGAATCTAGTTCGATTGACCATTCCGCTAGAGAATCCATCTAGAAAGAAGAAGCTGGACTTGTTGTTCTATAAGGGGATTGATTACAGCACTCTTTATAGGAATTAGCTTTTATTTAAGAAAGATGAGGAAATGCTTGACTAGCTACCTTAGATGAGGTGAGCTTTGCTAGGGATGTGGTTAGGTAGCATTTACGTCCATTGCTTTTAAACATTGAGTTCATGAATTATATAATTTTTATGAACAATACAAAAGTGAGGCTTTTCTCAACAAAATATGCACTCACTGTATTTAGAGAGCACATAAAATAGTTTGATGGAATGTTTACATTAGCTAGTTGAAAAAAAAAAAAGAACTAAAGAATTGAGAGGATCACATGTCATCCCTTTCTAAATGGCTTGAAGAGCCTAAAGAGCAATATGAATAGGCCTATTTTGCTTTTAAAGAGCTTAACAATCTTAAAGTTCAACATGAACATTTGGTCACTTGATCAAATAAACTCTTAGAGAAGAATAAATGTCTTATAAATGTCAAAGAAAAGGAGATGGAATCCATAAAGCTAGATATAGAGAAGTTGCAGAATGAGTTGTCTCATTACTAGTTCATGTCAAGAGTTGGAGGTACAAAATCTCATTCTTCATCCAGAGATTAATACTAAAGGAGATGAGCTTTTGGATAAGATCTAAGACCTAAAAGAAGTATCTCGATATTTAATGATTAAATATGAAGAGTCAAAGGCATTGTAAAAGGCTCAAGATCCTACCATCTAAGGATTTGTTATAGGTTTTGATTTAGCATTGGATAAGTTTTCTTGAATTTTTTTCCAAATTTTGACTTTAACAAATTCGATGTTAGGAAGAAGGCTTTCAACATTGCCCTAGAGTGGGGTCTTACTTATGTGGCTGGATGATTGGACCAAGGCCAACCCTTAGGCATTTCTGATAACCTTGTTGTAGATCATTCTTTTGGTGATCCTTATGTATAAAATTTGAGTGTATTATATTTATTTTTGGATTTTGTAATTAGGATTTTTTGTTTTCTTGAAGCATTACTTGGTTATCTATCATTTTAAATTTTGTTTTTGTTGCTTCATTGCCTCATTCTTTTGGACCCAAATGGTCATGTGATCTCTGCTTTCAATTTATACTCAATCATTTTGAGAGCAAATTATGCTCAAGAAAAATTATACTTAATGACTTTAAGAGTGAATTATGCTCAAATCACTTTGAAAGCAAATTGTTCAGAAGGAAAGTTATGCTCAAATGCTTGAAGAGCAAATTACACTCAAATTGCTTGAAGAGCAAATTATGCCTAAATGCTTTAAGAGTGAATTATGCTCGAATTGCTTTGAGAGCAAATTATGTTTAAGGTAAATTATGCCCAAATGCTTTGAGAGCACATTATGCTCAAGCAATGATCAGAGATCTTTAATAACTGGAATGACCAACTTGTTATGTAAAGAACTTTGTCTTATAACTACATGATCTTTTTTCAATCCTCATTGTATTATACATTCCAATTTTGAATGTCAGCAACTTTTTTCTCTTGCATCTGTTCATAATTTTTATATGTTTGTCCCTAGTCTAAGCTATTCATAGAACATGTGCAAGTAATAAATTGATGAGCCCTGACTTGCCTAACCCCATTATCAGTTAGGAATTTTATCAATAAATATGGCCTAAATATAATAGCTCACACTTGGTTTAATGATATTCGACCCAAAATTGCATTATAAACTACATTTGGTGCATCCATCACTAGAAAGTTAACATGAAAGTCCTATATTGTAGGCCATGTTCCCAGAGACACTTATAATCTGACTAACCCCAAGATAGGTACTTACTTTCCAAAGAATCTAGTTAAAGTTCCGTAAAAGGGAGCTAAACTTCCAATCATTATTTTGATGGCACTTACCATGTGAGCATACAAGATGTTAATTTAGCTCTCTTAGTTAACCAAAATTCTTTTCACCATGTACTTGTGATGGTTGCTATTATCACCATTAGATTATTATACTCATAATCAAAATCTGTAAGGTAATCTTCTTGGAGAAGGTTATTCTTGGTTCCATCTTTCACTTTTGTCTTTTTCTTTCTATCGCCATTACTAATTGCATGTGCCTTTTCTTTAAAGGTCCTACAAACCTTCCAGCAATGGTTTCTACAACACCTTTATCCTTGCTGGGCTTTATAATTAGCTTTTTGTTCCTCCTTCCTAGTGTCTCATCTTGACAGTGTGACTAAGGTCATTGATTGTTCTAGGCTTTGTTTAATCATCTATTTCATATTTTTTGTATTGTTAAAGATGTCCTTATTTGATTAGTCCTTTTATTCAATTTTTCAAACTAACATATTCTGTTGTATTATAACTTCACTACTTGTGAAACTTGTAATATTTTTTTGTTCCTTGGGAAGGTTGTTCTGATTCTTCTAAAGTGGTAGCTTCATTAACTTGACTACTTTAACATCATCCATAATTGCTTTCAATAAGACATTTAATGATGTATACTTAGCAAATCACTATTTTAGGAAAAGTCAATCTCTCCAATCATTCTAATTCTAGTCAATATAGTTCTAGTCTTTTTCCTTCTTCTTCTACATATGTTTTCACCTGTTCAATTTCGTCAATGTTTAAAAATTTGGTTGACTTTACTAGGAGTTTGACAAGACAACCCACTGGTCTTTTTTCCAAGGACTTAAAGAAGTCTCTCAATTGTAACCCTATCAAAATAAAATGTACAACTACTATTTCCTACAAATCTTTTATTTCCAAGGCTACTTGCTTGAAATGGCTAAGGTATTCCTTTAGTAGTTCATTTTTGCCTTATTTTATAGTCATAATGACACACTAGTCTTCTTATGCACTTGGGAGGTCTAAAAATGAGCTAGAAACTGGTTGGACAGATCTTGAAATTGCTAAATCATGTTTGGCATGAGGCTTATAAACCAATAAAGGATCATTTTCTTCAATATGTTAGAAAAGGATCAACACATTATCACATATGGTGCTCTTAATAGTAAAATTATTGTACATAAAGCTTCCACGTGCTCCTGAGGATTGGTCATTCCATCATGTGAATCAAGATTGGTTGGAATCTTGAAGTTTTTATGTATTGGCATTCTCATAATGTCTAGAGTGAAAGGGTGCAAATTCTCTATATCATCATTCTCTTAGTAGTCATGATTATTATGGTCATTGGATCAGTGTATGTCTTTGCTACTCCTTCCATTAGAACGAGAATTGATTGTACTCTCCCTTTTAAACCAACCAAGATAATAATCATGATCATGATAGTGATGCTCTCTATCATCCTAATAGTAGTGATACCATCCTTCTTCATAGTTATGGCCTTGCTGAACATCATGTTAATGATGGTCATATTGTCTATGTAGCTTTTGCTACATCCGCTTGAGCTTAATGCATATTAGCGATCCTCATTGTAAAACATTTCAGCATTATGATCATGATGATAGTGGCAATGATGCCTATATCAACGATGTTGATGATGAATATAGTACTAGTCCCTGAAAAATGTGCTATTGTCATTAGCTCCTAATCTTGGTAGAGTACGCCTTTCATTGTCATGTTGCATTTTGTTGTTTTCTTTATTTTTGAGAAGTCAAAATAATTAAATCAAAGTCTAATGAAATATTATTTTTATATAATGACAAGAATTTCCACATCATTTATTATCACTAGTGAAGAAGAATAATAACAATATTTCCTTCAACAAGATGACACTTTAAAATGAGCTTAAAATGAAGCTCATGATATTTGACATTTAATTCGAGATAAACAATCCCAAATGTATGCAAGTGATATCTAATGGTGCACAAAAATTTAGATCGATGAAAAGATCACATCTGTTATGCTTAGATCGATCTATAAACAAAGATTTTTGAGATAATAGAGTAGGAGGTTAAGATGAAGCAAAATAGCAATGAATTAAACAAAATCAAGTACCAATAGCAATTAGGATATATTGAAATTAGTAATGATCAAGATAGAGTTAACCAATTAAAATAATCAATGATAATTTGAGAACAATAAGAGTATGTAATAGAGTAAATTTCAAGTGAAATCTAGAAGTTAATGATAGTGAGCATAAATCATCCTTAATTGATAATAGTTTAAGAATAATGTTGAATAAAGATCAGAGAATGCTGAATTAGAAGTGGAAGCAAGAATAAATTTAAAC
This sequence comes from Saraca asoca, assembly GCA_026873985.1. NCBI lineage: Eukaryota > Viridiplantae > Streptophyta > Magnoliopsida > Fabales > Fabaceae > Saraca > Saraca asoca. The sequence continues at coordinate 9,185 of JANHAO010003709.1, read as the reverse complement.
AAAAATTGCAATTCAAAGAATCTGAAACATAATTATCACAATTCAGAAAATGAATGTAGATTTTGCATAGGTTATCAAACCACAAATGGTGCCAATTAATGCTCCAACTTCTGAGGGCTGAGTATGGTGGTTAGAATTCACCTGCATAAAGGCTTAAGTAGTGGTTACTACCAAGGCCCCTTTGATGCTAAAGTTAAAGAAAATTTAAGTGAGAGAGTGAAGTATTCAATAATTATAAATGGAACTTATACCTTACTAAGGTTAAAGAGAATTCAAGTGAGAGAGTGAAGTATTTAATAATCATAAATAGAACCCATACCTTACTATTTATAAGTGCATAGAGGGGTGAAAAGGTTTTTTTTTTTTTTAACCTATTCAAAGTCCATAATTAAGTTATTAGATTGGGCTTCAAACAACTTATTGGGCTTACAGGCTCAATGTTCATCAACCATAAATAATAAATAATTATTTAGTTTTCAAAATAGTATTATTAGATAGTAACTTATTGAAGATACATTAAATAATTGATGTGATGAAATAAGTATTTTAAATACACTATCATTAATATAAAATTTAATTAAATAAAGCTATAGCACCATTTAATGAAAGTTATGACTTAGGTTTTGTTATAAAGTAAACTAAATAATTATTAAGTAGTTTGAATAGATGTCACATCAAAATATTTAAATAAATAATAAATAATTTATTTACTTATTATAATAATTATTAAGGTAGTTTAATAAATTTAAACTTTAAAAACAAATACTATGGAATTTTAAGTTTTTGGTTAAAATGGTTTCTCCTTTGAAAACACTTTTTTACAAATCTTATATATATATATATATATATAAATTCTAAATATTATAGATCAATACAATTTTAAAAAAAGAATTTTTTGGAAATTGTTAAAACAAAAGTTTAGATATTATATTTGGTGCATCCTAAACTAAATTTGGACCTAACAGTTTACTCTCACCTAGCCCAACTATTTGTCATGAGGGTGATTGACTTTAGTTAGGAAAAAAAATTGATCGAGTACATGCAAAGTTTATAAATTTAGAAAACTATCAAGAATGCTCAAAGCAAAAACATTAAAGGAAGGAAGATTCTAAGAGTGTTTCAAGTGCGGGGTAAATAAGGGGCAACATTGAAAGAAAGAAAAAGAAAAACAAGAACAAATGAAGCAAGTATTGAAAAATAACTACAAATAAAAAAGAACCAAAGGAAGTAAAATATGCCACAATTAAAAGAGGTAAAAGAAGTAAATGTTACCTTAAAAATGGAAGTAATTATTGGGAGTTGTAGAGGATAATGGTGGCCAGAAAAAATGCCAAGTGCTCCAGGCCCTATTGAAAGCATAAAAGTTGTGAAAATCTAGAAAGTATTTTTGAGAAGGAAAAGGTTAGTATTTATAGGTGAAATTATCTTTGTAATCTAATGGAGGATAAGTATTGGGGCTCTTTATATTCAACAATGAGGATTTTTTTTTTTACATGTGAATCAAGGTATTGAATAAAGGCAATCATAACATCGATAATTGAAGTGGCAAATCATGATACTTTCAGATCTTGAAAATGTGTTGTTTCACATGATTAAAATAATACTATAAAAAAAAGGTTTAGTTCAAGATAAAACATGGTTGTTGCCCAAACTTATGATCAAACTCTCCAACCAACCAAATGATTGTCTTCATAGGGGATCATCTTGGTCATACACTTAATTAAATCTTGCTAAAAGCTTCACTAGAAAGGGCATATGATGAACAATAGATAATAGGACCATCATCACCAAACATGTGGCAAGCATCTAGTCATTCTCATGTCTTTCCAATGGGACATCTTCAACTAGAATATAGCTAGAAGCAGTTACTTTGATTAGCAAGTTGAATGATTTGGACCCAGTCTGCCAAGGTGGAAAAGACTAGATTATCCCTTTTGGAATGTTTAGTGCAACTAATAGGCCATGTGTCAAGTAGCTAAGTAATCCATGTTGTTAGATATTACTAATTAATGATTGACCTTGACCATTATAAATAGGGCCAATGTATGTTTGTATAATTTTTATGATTACTTTACCTTTCACTTTATTACTGAGAGCATGGCTAACTTGATTGTTAGAGGTGTCTTGATGACATCCACCACCTAGACTATTCGTTGCAAGTTCAACCTCCATTGTCTACTATCATTCTCCACTCAACCAAAAGATCAATGATCACTAATGAGTATAACCACTTAGTGAGAAGAAATCTTCACCCCTAATCTTGTGGGTAGAAATTTTTTGAGACTATATATGTAAAATATGAAAATAGTTTTCTTTTTAAAATGAATTCCACTTAAGGAATAATAACATTCAACAATTTACATAGTCATAACACTATACCCATGAAAACATTTTATGATATATGTGTGTGTCTACATGCCTATCTTGCTCACATACATACACTTACATACTAACTCTTTAAGGCAAGAAATAATAAGAACATATGTTACTTCACTATATTTGTATGATACCTTCATCATAAGTATATATGTGTACCTATCTTGCAAGAGAGGAGTGTATAGCTCACTAGACCTTTACTCCACTATAAAAGCATTTTCTTTGTAAGAGAGGAGTGTATGGCCCCTTGGTCCTTTACTCCATCATAAAACTTTTTCGTAAATAACATGCACTAACTTTTTCAAAGTGAGAACAACAAGGTAGTGTGGTTGCTACAAAGATCATATTATGGATATGTAGGTCTTTCATAAATATCCTTCCAAAACACCCATAGCATAGTCCTCTACAAGGTGCACCCAACTATTTCCTACCTCTGATCTAACTAGTTTACAATCATATGTAAATTTAACTTATAGTTCTATACTAGACTTAATTTCCTTGATAAACATATTTCTCATTATCATATTCTTATCTATGTAGTTGAGTTAAGCATAATCATATCTTATATTTTAAAGAGTAGGTCTATACAAACATTATATCAAACAACTTAAGTATATTCCTAGCACAAATATAAAATAAAATACAAATTTGCACTTTAGAGTTTTCCAACCAATAGGTTTATTAGTAATCTAGCAATTCACTAATCCAAAAGTATAAATAAAATAAAATAAAACAAAACAAAACAAGATTTATACATTATGTTTTCAACATTTGATTTCACAAAGAGAAAATATAACCATGCTCAATAGTCATATCATGTATCTTTGAAAACTTTATATTGAAGAATAATATTTCATAGGTCTGAGTTGTTAGGATCATTTAATAAAAAGCATTTATAAAATAGCATGATCTTTTTATTTCATTTGCAATATGACTCATCATAATCCTATAAGTCTCTAATTTTTACTTATCATCATGTCCATATGTTTAGTCCATGGCATAGTCTTTTGGTTCTTACATGCACATGTAATTTGTTACATACATAGGCATAATCATATTTCTTGTGTTCAATTAACTTTCTTGTAGGCCCAACCGAGGGTGCATGACAAAATAAACATGCATCATACATTAATTCTAAATTAATGTAATATACTGATCAATAGGTTAATTATCAAATTTGCACAATCCACCTACTAAAATGCTTTTTGGGCTATTTTCAAAATGTAATACTATATAAATACAGTTTTCCATTGAAATCAGGGTTAATCGAAAGCAGAGGTTCCTACTCACTTTTGAAGGAGGGTGATCTCCCCCAAAAGAAACACATAGATAGATCCTTTTTTGTTAGAATATTTTAATAATAGTAAATATTTTATTAATTATATTTTAACATTTTGACTTACTAATACATGATAAGGAGGTTTCTATGGTACTCATAGTAATTTTTGGACTTTTTGGTATTAGGATTTTATGATTAATAAAATTTTGACAAATGTGCAATTTATTTTTTAATAAATTGTTTAAATTTTAATTCAATGTGAAAAAATTAAAAATTCTAAAATAAACATTTAGTTAATACACACTGTGATAAAAAAAATTGTAACTACCACCTTTTGCCTCCAATTGTATAACTTCCATTACATGGTCTTTAACCCCATTATTGTATAAGCATCCTTATCTTGACCATTAATCATTAGCTCCACCATAAATGTACTCAAGTTTTGATTATGAGAGCAATACTTTGCACCATGGTATAGGAACATCTACAAATATAATGATGTCAAAGTTGCCCCTTGAAGAACTTAGATTGGAACAAAATCAACCAATACAAATTTGTCAAAAAAAAATTTAAAGATGATGGTTGCATTTGCATTAAACACATTCAATTTTGCAGCTCAATTCAGAAAAGAAAAAACATGCAAATACTAATATAAATATCTATAAGCATAATTGACAAATTCTATAAATCAAAGTGAGAAATCATTTTATTAATGAGAGCATATTTTTAATATTTAAAGTAAATTAAAGATTTTTAATGAAGATATAAAATGTTTAATTAGTTCACTTTTTAAATAGATTGTCCGTTAAAATAGATGAATATTTGAAAATATTTTTTTAAATGAAACTAAATGAGATTTTGTCAACTCACTTGAAGCATTAAGTGCTACAATTTTTATAGGCAGTACCATAGAATTGCACTTGCAATAATGTTCATGAATCAATGACCAATGATTATAGAGGTTTTTAAAGGGAATCTATATTATCTAATAAAACTCTTAACATACAAGTTGACATGGCTTTTTCCAGCTCTTTTCATTTTTTAAGGATAATTTATCTTCTATAAAGCTAAAATCGCTCTTACTTCAAATCTATCAATTATTGTGTTGAAATAATAATTAAAATTCATAATCAATCTCAATTATTCTTTACATGTGTTGTAGGTGAAAATCGGTCTCGTGAAAGAAGGCTAAAGGCCCATCAGAAGCCAAGTCCACACTAGAGGGCATCCAACTCACTGAGGATGAGAGTGCGAGGTCCTGGCTCGCGTGTTCAGCAAATTGCCCCATACCTTAAAATTCAAAAATAAATATTCAATCAATGTAATACCTAAAGCTTTTACTTAATAATGATTATGAAGGCTTCTTCTATAAATATTGAATATTTGGAATTTATAAGATTTTAAAAAAAGAATTTTAAAAAAAATTAGTAAATAAATTATTTCTAAAAAGTTACAGTTTCATATGATATGACTTTAAGTTTGATTTATTAAAATATCTTAATAATTATTATGAAAAATAAATAAAACAGTTGATTAATGGTTTGGGCATGTTATTTATTCTAGTACTTAATAATTATAGTACTTATTTTAGCACAAAATCTAAGTTTCAGATTTAATTTCATGAGATTGCAAATAGATTTTTGAAATAAATGATAGTATATTTAAAGTGTCTCTTTATTTATATGAGTTATTCTACAAGTTTTAAATGAACTGTAGGTTAAATAATAATTGTTTCAAATAATAAATAAATTATTTATTGCTTATGTTTTTTTTAAATGCCTTGTTTGAAACATCAAATAAACACCTAATTTATTTTATGGAAAGATATGTAGTTTTTAATTTTATTAAGTACTATTGAAATTTTATTTAATTGATTTCATTCATTTATGAAAGTATATCTAATACTTTATATAATGACTTTAACTATTTAATGTGTATTTTAATTTCAATGATTTAGAATTTAAAAATTATGTATATTTATTGTATCTTATTGAGTTAAATTTTAAATTTAATGAAGGTATATTTAAATTATTGAGCATTTAAAATTATTTTAAATATTTGAAATGCTACTTATTTTAATTAGTGAATAATTAAGTAGTACAGTTTTTGAAAAAACAAAACAAGAGAAAGGAGGCATAATCATTGAACCTTGTATTTTAATAATAGGTATTAAGTAAACACAAGTTATATCTTACTTTGTCTTAATTATAAATTAAAAAACTTACATTCAATTTTGCAAATAAAATATGTGATTAGAGTGTGTTTTGGAATAGATTTTGTGTGGAATACAAACTTGTACCTATATTTTTACACCACAAAATTATTTCCTTTCCTCTTTTTAATTTATTAAATTGATTTTACTCTTTTTAATTTATTAAATTGATTTTAAAAATTAAAAAATAATACAAAAATAATAATGCAGTAATGCATTTTGTAAAAGGGTTGATCAACCCTTTTGTTTAATAAGGGCAAATCAACCTTTTGGTTTTTTGAAAAGGAAAAAAAATACACTTCATCTATCTGTGGTATGTCCCTTATTTCAATTTACTCACTTGTAGTTTAAAACGTCAGAAAGAGGCAATTTATGGTTTGTATCATTGACATTTTGTCTACCTATGCTAACTTTGCATTCAAATATGATGGATTTTGTGATATATGAGTCATGTACTTCCTAATTAGCTCAATTGGAAGGAAACCTTGAAGCTAGAAGTTGGGACTTGACATATTTTTTCATAATGAATTGAACTTTAAAGGCGTTAGCTAAGGTGAGTAAATATTTCACTCTCCTTACATCTATAAAATGTGCTGCTTAGAATGACTATTTGAAAATTTGAACTATTACTAGTTTGTAACTTTGGGTGAATATAGGATAATTCAGTAAACAATTGAAGTTGTGTTATGCATGAGATAGCATATTTATTTGGGATTAGTCATGTGGGAAATTTGGGAATCTTGAGGGTTAAAAGTTTGAAAGTTAATTTTGATTAATAAAATGGCCTTTCACGTATAATTGAATGTTGTGATTGATTGTTGACTTATGTCAAAATTGTATCTAGCTTATAATCATAGTGTAGCGTTAGTTTTTTTCTAACATATTTGAAGCCATGGAAATGTTATAAATGTGAGCAAAGAGCTATCACCTGGTTTATTTCTTTTAATGTGTGAAATTGATATAATTGAATGTATGCTTATCTTGCAACACTTCATGGTTTTGAGTTAGTTAGGTTGGATCATTAATTCACATTGGGAATGTACCCATATTGGTATTGCTCCCTAGATGCAAAATAGGTGAGTTAACATAGGGGAAACCAAAGTGAATTTAGTTGATGAATAGATGGGAGTTGTGTTGTAAGTAGTAAATTTAGTTGAAATGTTTGATTATAGAAGTATGCACTTAGTTGGAATGTATGAATGTTCAAAGATTGTAAAGTTTGTGATTTCTATACTTTTGAATACAAACAAAGAGTAGAATTGTTTTATTTCATACATGGCTGAGCATTTGAGTAAATAACTTACTTACACACATACACACACACATTAGAACAAGAAAGGCCCCCTAAATGCGAAAAATAAAACTAAAATGGAAGTAAAGACTGTAGGTGAATTATGATATGCAATGCAAAAATAAATTTTATTAAAATTTAAAGAAGATAGCTTACAAATTGGGAATTACTCTGGAAATGCTTCCTAAGAGCTTACAAGAGAATAGTTATGAGAAATTTTTTAGGATACCTTTAAAATGAAATGGCCATCCTATTTATAGAAAATTTGGATTGCTATAATGACTTATGCTACAGTAACCATTACAATACATTTTAATTAATAATTTGAAAAGTGACTGCTACTGATGTCCTTCTATAACATTAGCCACTAGAAGCACCAAAAGCAGAATCCCTTCAAGTTTACTAATGTCAAAACTGAAAGGAGACTTGTCTTGTTCTACCAATAAATTGGAATTTGGAGAGGGAGTTGTTTAGTCACTTAGTGTTGACACCAAAATCCAGTTAACTATGTTACGTGGTATCGCACCCCTGACTGCATGTTAGGGAAAAGTTACAAAAGAACAATAAGAGCTTTAGAGGGATAACTGAAAAGAAAAGGAAACACCGGGAGTTTAAGGTGGTTCGGCAAAAGCTATCTTTTGGCCCCTACGTCCACTTTTCCTTTGTATTATCGATTCTCAGATTACCCTCCTTTTTCTCTTATCATGTCTCCCTTATTTATAATGAGGGAGGAGGTTACAAATGTAATTTTATCTAATCGACAAAATGATCACTCTCACCGTCCATAGCATTTAATGCTGGCCGTCAGACAATTAATGCTGGGCAAATCACTGTCGGTTTGCCGGGGAGCTGATGTGTATTGTTTGGGACCTGAGCTGTCAACTTTCTTATCGTCCAGTCAGGTGGCTGACTAGACTTGAGATCGTCAGCTGGAAGCAGTGGGTCATGGTCCCGAGGATGCTACCCTTGCCCTCGTGGAGTCGTTCCTTGACTTTGGCTGGTGCGGTGATAATTCTTTGTTTCTTCGTGTCATAACGGCTTCTATAGGCCAGCGATCGTGACGTTCTTCTGGTCGGAACTAGATTTTCCTTTGGTTCCCATTTTGGTTGTGTGTGCTCATTCTGGCGCTATCCTGCTTGGGCCCATGCATTTTGATAACACCTACAACATAAGCCCCCCCAACTCTTAACTCACTTTGCGTGATGAAAGTTACATTTTGATTGATTTTTGACAACCCTCCTTCTCCCTTTTTTTTTTTGAAAAGGATTAGCCCGTGGAGTCCTTTGACAGTGACCAGCATTTGTGAGGGTCTTTTCACCCTGCGAAATTGTTTACCACTCCTTTGGTATGCGTAAGAATGTATGGGCACAACCATCGTCCTGTGCAAGAATTGTGTGTGGGGCTAGCACATTACTTGGACGCAGCTTCGCATAAGAATTATATGCTTTTTTGCATGTTACTTGGATGCATAGTCGTTGTTGTGCCCTTGACTTGCGCAAGAATTCTGTGCAACTAGCACATTACTTGGACGCGACCATCATTCTACGCAAGAATTGTGTGCGGGGCTAGCACATTACTTGGACACAGTTTCAAGCAAGAATTGTATGCTTTTTCGTGCATTACTTGGATGTGTAGTCGTTATTACGCCCTTGACATGTGCAAGAATTCTGTGTGACTAGCACATTAGTTGGACGCGACTGTCATTCTATGCAAGATTTGTGTGCAGGGCTAGCACATTACTTGGACGCAGTTTTGCACAAGAATTGTACGCTTTTTCACGTATTACTTGGACGCGTAGTCGTTATTGTGCCCTTGATGTGCGCAAGAATTCTGTACAATTAGCACATTACATAGACGCGACTGTCATTCTTGTTGCCTGCCTTGTTTGTTTACACGCACGACTTTTCATATTTCTACGACAGCGGGTAATTATTACTTCTGAATTTTCGTACGATTTTCTGTATCCTCATTTATTGATCTCTGCATCCCCCCAGCCGTTGGATCGTGGGCAGCCAACACCCTTCTTG
>JANHAO010003708.1:0-25615 GCA_026873985.1 Saraca asoca | reverse complement strand
TGTCTCCATCATACAACGGGATAGCTGGAACTTTAAGCTTACACGGCAGGGGTTCCTCCATGATCTCTCTAGAGAGAGGGGTTTGTTCCCCAAAATGCCCCTGGTCATTTTGAGCATGAGGGTGCTCTTCCATACACTTGACTCTTTGAAGGAGACCTTCCACCATGATACCCAAGCCCCCTAGTCCTCGGCTAGAAACTTGGTGGTTTGGTTCATTGCCTTGGCCGTGTGGATGGCGATGCGAGGTTCGCTCTGGGTTGGCTTCACCGGAATGTCCAACCTAGGGTATGGCGGATTCAATCCGTGCTTGCACATTCTAAGCTTGTGCTTACACCAGTATTGTGACCATTTTAGTCAGTTCTCCCATCATGCGCTCGAGTTTCTCCTGACATTGGAGCCAGGTCTGTGGTTCGTCAAGGCTGTTGGTGACAAGGACTGGTTGTGTCGAACCATTTGAAGGAACACCAGTGGTTACTCTGATGATGGGAGCAGTAAACAAGTCTATTGTAGAGACATGGCCATCTGAAGTATGGCATTGCACATTTGAGGCTCTAATGGCTCTTCCCTTGGCCATTGCAGAAGGAATGAACCAGAATAGGTGAGATCCCCATAGACAGCACCAAAATGTTGACGTTAGATTTTGGTTGCACTCCAAACTCCAGCCAATGGGGGGATTCTTACGGGATCTCGAGCCTGTATCTAGTTCAACCCTATCAGAACAATGGAATAAATCAGGATTGAAGAGAGAGTAGGGATTAAGACACAAGGTTTAGCGTGGTTCGGCCAAATCTAGACAACACCAGACCTTACGTCCACGACGGAGCTTTATTAATGTATAGGAAGTGATTTTAGCGGGGTTTCTATCTACATAATTATTGTCTCTCTCCTTCCTTTCTAATAAGGCAATCCTATTTATAGAGGAAGGAGAGGGTAATATGCATTAATTACAAGCTACAGTAGTGTTATATTAAACTATAAATGAAAAAGACAATGAAGGGCTACAATTCGGTTGCTGCAGAGTGTAAACTGTGGGGTGAGGCCCTTCTGTTGGTCATAGACTTTAGCTTGTTGCTGTGGCTTGGTGTTGTCCTTGCCATGCAGAAAGTCCAATACCTCTGAGCTGGGATTCCAGACTCAGGTCATTAGCGAAGTAGCGAGGTGGCGAGCTTAGTGCTGCTGCAAATAGGGCTAGCGAGCTCCTGCCAACCCAATGGTCTCTGTCTTACTGCGAGCTTGAGTTCGTTACTTCCTTCAAGGCCGATTTTCGTACACAACAGGACTAGAAATCGATTTTTTTATAAAAAAAATTATTTCTTTTCTCTAAAAAGATATTTATTTTTTGTATATTTATGAACAAAAAATGTTTTATTTTTTGTAGAAGTTTTATTCAAATTACTATGTTTAATTTTATCTATGAACAAAATTCTTCTCTAATCATTAATATTTCTATTCTTAATCCAATAAATCAATTTTACTAAGATGATAGAATAAATCAAGAATTTAAATATTATTTAATTGGATAAAATAATTCAAGAATTTAAATATTAATTAATGGATAAAATAATTTAGAAAAAATTAGCCTTTGGGCAATTTATTTGTGAAAATTGTAATATATTATCTAAAATAAAATAGATAAAAATAACTCAAAATAAATGAGACATCATATGTAAGAAATGTGGGCTAATAAATAAAAATTAAGACATCAGTTTTTACTAAAAAACTAACGTAGAAATCTTAGTTTGAAATCCTGATTGCCATGTATAAAATGTTTTCGTAGACCTAATTGTCACTCTCACTCTCTTGTTAGTTTTTAATCCTAGATCTGTCTCCCTCTATCTCTAGTGATTCAAAGGCTCTTCTCCTCTCACTCTCCCGCCAACCATAAAAGCTTAGCTTACTCACTCTCTGGTTTGAACTAATCTCCTTTATCTTCCTCACTCTCTATTTATAGGTAACAACTACATTTCTTTTTTAATTTTATTAGTGATTAATGTTGTTTGGATGAGATGAATTGTGTGTTTTAGTTGTTTTTTAATTTTAGATCATACCAATTGGAAGGTGTAATATATAATAAAGTTGTTAATCCTCAGAAATTAGACGACTTGTAAAGTGAAGTTGTTGTCACGCTATGTCAACTTGATTAGGTGCTTATACTTTATTATGTGGTTATTATATATGTAGGTAATTATTTAATTTTAATATGTTAGTTTTGTATAAACTTGTAGTCTTTTGAAGGAAATCAAGGTCATTATACTCAAGAAGAAATTGACAATAATTTGATATCAATTGTCAGGATTTCTCTAACTCAATTCGATAGAATAATGTATAAACTTGTTATTAATTTGACATATTTTGATTTTAATTTAGTTCTGTAATGTTTTAAATTTTTTGTTGATTCAATAAAATGTTTAAAGTTGTTAAAATTGAGATTATGTTGGGTGATTGTAGATTTTAGTTCAATGGTTGTTTCTGTAAAAATGTAAATAGCAATAGGTTTATGTAAAAAGATAGCTAACTAGCACCAAATTTCTATATAAAATGTATTTAGTGGTAGATTTTTTTAAAAGGAAAAGATGTTGGTTATTTTCTAAAACTGAAGTCTTTAATTGTTGAGAAAAGATGTCAGTTTGTAACAAAAATCGTTGTTTCTAGTGGGAAAAAAATGTCAACTATTCACAAAAAATTAACATGTAAATTTTTTTTCCAAACAAAAGACATCAGTTGCATATTAAAAATTAACATTGTTTCTTATTTTACGCATTAGTTCAACAATCAACATAAATTATTCTGACTTATCAAGCCGTTCAAATAAACGTTGATTTCCAAACCAACGTGGTATATATGAAATAACTAACATATAAATGTGTTTCTATAGTAGTATAAATTAAACGACCAAACTCCTGGTAGAAAATGGATAAAATTAATGGTAAAATAAATTCTTGATACTATGTTATGAGTAATTAGGGGAAAATAAGCACTATAAGAGCATTCACTTAATCAAAGCAATAATAAGAATAGAAAGTAATTTTGAAATTCAACTCACAAACCTGAAACATAGAAAAATAATAAAAAGTGAGGGAAAGGTAAAGGAGATTTTGAGAGAAACAGAGAGCTTTAGGAAGTTAAAGGCTTGCTGGAATCGAAAGATTTAAGAAGGAGATTAAGAAAAGAGAAAAGATCGGTAGTGAGGATGAGAGGAGAGAGAAGAAAGTTTGAGTTAAGCAAGGAGAGCTTACACTAACAAGCAGTGAACAATGGAAATTGTAAGCTCACTCAATCATCAAATAAAGTTCATTTTCCATTGATCCCAGCTCAGTTACATCAATTCTCGATTGCCCACTTCAACCAGTGCTTGAATTTTGTCACATAAGGACAAATTATATGTCTTGCTCAGTTAATGATTTGAAGGAAGTAGGCGTTCATCGCTGTGAGCTAGGGAAGGAAGGACGAAAGTGATGCTCTAGTGAAAGGCTACTGACATTTGTGAAGAAAGTGGCTGTTGCATACACGTAATGTCCCAACCCAAAATATTTCCCAATATAATATGCAAGGGAAAGTAATTCACTAGATAATGACTTTGTTGACCGAGGCAAATAGACAAGGGCAAAACGTTGGCTATACCAACATGTACCAATCAGTCAATGTTGGTTACACCAATGATGTCCTGCCACTTTTTTTTGTTACCCAACGCATTGATGTGTATAATGTAAATATTGTCTGACATAACCCAAAATAAGTTATTTGACCTAGATCATTCGATTGGGCCAAGAACCAGTTGAACAGGCCCAAGCCCAAAAATATCAATTGATGCACCATTCCTTTATATAATCAAAGGAATGCACTCTTGAAAAAGGGAGTCTTTATTCTCATTCTCATTTTTATCTTCTCTCATGAGATCACTAATTTGACCATCAGAGTACTCTCCAGAGCCAAAACTCCAATCATTTGTATTCTTATTTCACAGGTCTTAAAGATCAAAATTTGTCATTGACGTCATTTGTGACTTTCCTAGCCACCAATGTTTCATTAATTTTTCCCTTGTTTAGTGAAACTCAGGTCCTCCACAATGAAAGGTAGGAGCAACAATAGTTAGGTCTTTAGGGGGGATAGCAAATATTAAGGACTGTCATTTTCTCCTTTGTCGACAGAACACCATCGTTTTGTTTTTGGATGGCAAATCATCCAATTGATTTGTGTTTAGTTCCCTGGTCAGCAACAAAGGTTGCTACATGATTCTTAAAGATTTCCAATTGATTAACCTATGAGCTAGTCAATCTAATAATCATCAATTTCAATAAAAAATGATTAAAGCCAAAGGTTGCTTAGGTAGAGTAGCTTAAAATGAAATGCTCGTGAATCTTACAAGGAAGATAAAATGCACAATGCTATTAACTTATGGATTGAGCCTCATAATTGAAGGCTTTTAATTTGTGCAAATCTTTGCTAAATCTATTGAATCACAAACTCAAAGGTACATTCTCTTCAATCACATACTTAAATGTATTATATGTAAATCTTCACTCAATCTATTGTTAGAATTGCATAAACACTAGAGCTAGTGATATTCGAGATGTTGCATAGTGAGAATTATCATTTGATTATGATTAGCTTCAAGTGCACATGAAGTGTTTCGTGAAATGTCTAGTTGAGGTATAATTTTCTAGTTGGAATTTGAGGTAGTAGTACACTACTTTGCCTATGACAGGCTTTATATCAAGTGGTGCTTTGAGAGTGCTTTCATTTATTTTTATGCCATCATTATAGTTTTCAATTCATTTTGTTCTTTAGGGACAAAGCTTTTGGTTTCCTCTTTACAGAGGTTCCAAACCTTTGAAGATAGACAATGTTTTACCCATTGATGAGACTCCATTTCCTTTAAGGAATATTAATAATCACGGATTAGGGTTAGAGCCATCACATAGGATAGATCCAGTTATTGATAAAGGTGGTGCTTATGCATATTCAAATATATAAGGAAAAACTTACCTTTGTTAGGTTAGCACAAGGATGAACTTTGGAATACTGGGTTCTACTCCACCTAAAGTTGAAAATATAGGGCATGGAATTCTAGCAAAAAATGGAACACCTGTTTGCCATGCTCGATGTGTCCTCATAGAGAGAGGGCTAGAGACTGAACTTCATGAAGTTGTTGATTGCTCTGCCAGAGCAGGACTAGATATGCTCATGAAACATATGCCGATGCCATCGACTTTGATATTGTTTTCTTTTTGCCAGATAATGAATGCAATTTTGCCTCTCACACTGAATTTCTTTGCTACCTTAAGGCCAAAAATCGAGCTGGTATGGCTAAGTATGTTGATAACACCACCTTATTTCTGGTACCTCCATCTGATTTCCTGATAATAATTTTGAAAGTCATGGGGCTGAAACATCTAAATGGTGTAGTTCTTAAGTTTTCACGAATTGCAAGTAGTACATCTGTGCAACAACCATCACATTAATGTATTTCTCTAACTTAATATATTAATAGGCAGTATATTCCACCTTTGCAAGTAGAAGGTGATCTGATCCCTCTAAAGGAAGAACAAATTTTGTCAATGGATTATAATAGAATGTTACATGAGGAGTCAAAGCTTCTTCCTAAAACCACTTTATCCATCTACAAATGCGCCTTTTTCAATTTAGATAGTTCCACCAAGTTATGCTTTTACTAACACTACTTCTGTATCCCAAGCTAGAGTGACATTAACACCTGAGCTTATTGCCACTCTAGCTTCATTAGTTCCTACAAATAAGCAATCATCTATAGCGGATGGTGCCAAGTTAATAATAGAGTCCTCAACTGTGAAGCCTCTATTTGCTCATGTTGCATCCACTGATGGAAACCAGTCATATTCATGGAAACATGATCATTAAATTGTCGACCCATCTGCTTATCATTATCAATAGTTGGGGAATATGTATAATATCCAGAGCCCTCGCTATCTGGCATATACACCTGCTACTTCTACTTCTGGCCACTCTACTCAAGTGGGCCTTGGCAATTCTTATATCTATGTCCAGTTTGAATTTACAGGGTGCTATTTCATCTAAACCTATATCCAATTTCATGATGGCATCTCAAAGTGGACAATGGGCTTTTCACCCTAGGTTAGTAAGCAATATCTAATTAAAGTCTCTTTCAGCATTTAGGAGGGATATGAAGTTGTGTGTGGAGCTGAATCCTCTGGTTTATATGGTTCTTAGGCTTTCCAGCAAACTAATACTTCTGTTACCCTACCTAATCAAGTTTCTTAGCCTTTAAATTTAAGTTATGGAGGCTTCAGCTTTAAGGGCTACATTAAGGCTTCAGGGTCCTTTCCAGGACATAAAATCACTCAATTAATGCTCATCTCTGAAAAGGCTGATTGAACTAAGAGCTCAAAAAATGATTGATTATCTAACTCATAAGAAAGGCTTGACACTTCCTAAAACTTCCATATCTAAAGTGTGACACGTAGTATTTCATAGGAAGAGGGGTGAAAAGCCTATAATGACCAACAAAAAGTGAATACACATGGAAACTGATCGATTAGCTAATGATTGTCCAAAAGCAAAAGACTTGCCTATAAAAACACAATAGGTACCATTCCTTACTCTCTGATACACATTGATTTATACTCCTCTTGAGTGATAGCTGACTTGAACATTGGAACATGCTTGACTAGTCTATCATCATGCATAGCTAGCTGTATTCACTGTAGAATTTCTTAGCCATGGTTAGTTGGCCTGAGTAATGGAAAAAAAGTCGAGATAATGAACCACTTGTCCAATCAATAAAAGAAAGGGAAGAAAATAGTGAAAAAAGAGCTATGATCTCAAAATCAAAATTTAAGTAGATCCCTCGATATACTTGAAATTCAAGCGAATCCCTCGATCCAGACAGATCCCCTAATATACTCAAAATCTGAGTAAATCATTCAATCTAGACAGATCCCCTCAATATGTAAAGATCAAGTAGTCGCCTGACATGTGAAAGGCCAAGTAGTCTCTTCGACATGTAAAGTCAGAGTGGCTCCTTTAGTATGAAGTTCAGGTTGAACAACCTCCATAGTAAAACTAGCCTGAGCAGCTCTTACAGTATCAAGTTTAGAATGGATGACCTTGACATTGAATCTGGCTTAAGTAGATCCCCTTAGTATGCTAAGATCAAGTAATCACTTGGCATGGGAAACCCTGAGTAGATTCTTCAGCACTCTAGAGACTGAACAAACCTACTAACAATAGTGAAATCCAAGTAGATCCTTTAGTTTAGATAAATCCCCTCAATATGCAGATATCGAGTAGTCACTCTACATGTGAAAGGCTAAGCAGTCCCTTTGGCATGTAAAGTTAGAGTGGCTCCTTTAGCATGAAGTTTAGATCAAATGACCTCAATAGTAAAATTTGCTTGAGCGGTTCTTGTAGTATTAAGTTCAGAGTGAACGACCTTGACATTGAATCTAGCCTAAGCAAATCTTACGGTACTTCAAAGATCAAGTAGTCCCCTTAGTGTGCTAAGATCGGGTATCCGCTCGGCATGTGAAAGGCCAAGTAATCCCTTCGATATGTAAAGTTAAATCAATTCCTTCAATATGAAGCTCAAGTCGAACAACTTGAATAGTAAAACTGGCCTTAGCAACTTTTGCAGTATCAAGTTCCAAGTAAATGAACTTGACATTGAATTTGGCTTGAGCAAATCTCATAGTTCTTTAAATATGAGTAGTCCACTTAGTATGTTAAGATCGAGAAATCGCTTAGCATGAAAAAGCCCCAGCAGATTCCCTAGCACTCCAGAGACTAAACGAACCTACTAACATTGATGAAATCTGAGTTATTCCCTCGGTAGCTATGTCAAACCTAAATAGTTCTCTTGGTACTAAAATTTCTCGAGTAGCTCCTTCAGCATTAAGCTTAGGTTGAATGACCTTGACATTGAATTTGGCCCAAACAACTCCTTCAGTATCTAATTTAGGTTAAACGACTGTAGCATTGAATTGGGACAAGAGTGGCTCCATCAAAATTAATTTTCAATCAAACCCTTCGATCTTAAGATAAACCCTAACAACTTATTGATGTTATACTAAACCTCAAAGAGATGAGAGATCTAAAATCCAGATTTCAACTCCAAGTATACAACTTAACCATTGCTAACCCCAAGCATAGGATGATATTACTCAAATTATCAAGAACTCTTTTGTTTCTAGTTATACAACTAGAATTAGTGTCTACATTGAGCAGAGTATAATTGATCAAAGAAGACAGGCAAGCTAATCGTCATACTTACTGTTATAGGTATTTTCTGGACAATGCAAAACAGATTAGCCAAGGCCTAATAAGAAGCCAAGCCGAGCTAAAAAGGGGCCCAAATTACCTGACAATTGAGGTCACTTAGTAGGGGTATTAGCTTGCTAACTACGAAATTAGGACGCAGGTTGAGGTCAAAGCGAGAACTTGGCTTGCTAAGAAGGGCGCCAGTTCGCTAAATGGAACACAATGCCCAGACCATCTTTCAGCAGACTCACTCTAGACAGATCCAGTGACGAGATCAATCCCTCTGGCTAGTAAATTGCCCAATGCTAATCAGGTTGCTAAGATAGTGAGCTAAGCACAAGTACAGAAGCCTAGTCATCAATTGGGGCCACACATTCCCAACCAATAGCTCAGCCTCCAGAATCGACACATCAACCCCTAACAATTTGACAGTGATTTGCCTAGCATTTATTATCTGATGCCTAGCATTTATTGCCTTATGTGGTGAAGATAATCATTTTGTTATTTGTCAAATTACACTTTTAACCTTTTCCTCTTCTATAAATAGGGGAAGACCATTATGTGGAAGGATAGTGAAAACTGCATGCAGACACTTTGTCGGAATAGAAAGAGAGCACAACCACAGTGAGAGAGCATTGATACTATATCTCCATTGAGTTACGTGGAAAAACAATCATACAAAGTTAATACAATCCACTGTGGATATAAGGGTCAAACTAGCTTTAGCCAAACCACGATAAAAGCTTCTAGTGTTTACTATTTTTCTTCCCCTCTTTCCTCTTTCTTTTCCATTAACTCACATCTTCAGCTTGCAGTTTGGGGTGATATCAGACTCATACTTGTTGATCAAATTTTGCTGTTAACATTTTGGTGCTAGAAGGAGGGCCCCCACTATGTTCTCTTCATTTTAGATAAACTGTTTTAACTACAATGGCAAGAGGGAAAGCTACCAGAAGCATAAAAGCCACTGCTGGCTAGCTTGAAGGTTAGCCACAGTCGCAATGGGACTCTGTTACCCTTACAATAGGTGCTATAGTTAGCGTGGCACCTCCCATTCCACACCAACCTGTTTCTCTTGAAGGTAGTTGAGCCCAGACTTGGTACCAGCGCCAAGAAACTCTTGAAAATATTATGAGAGAGCTGGCAAACATAGTTAGAGCATTGGCCCAGGCACAAGCCCAGGGTGCGCAGAGACAAGTTGGAGTCACTGCACTAAAAGGAAGACCCCAGCAGCCAGGGCCTCAGCATGAAGAGCCCGTTAGAGTTGAACATCAGCATATCGATTCATTCTACACCTGAATTGATTATCTTGGACGTGCAATTTGAGTTGCAAGATAGAAAGAGGATGCTGTAAAAATGGGCCTCTACAGAATTTGGTTTTAAGGCCCCCAATTGACATGGGCCTAATGACTATTTCTTGCACCAGCTCTACACTCCATCAGAAAGTTAGTGAAGAACTAAAAAAGTAGCCTGCAAAAATGCATAACAAGCAAAAAAAGTGGCAGCAGAAGATGGTTGTAAGCAAAAGGGACTACACCAGCCTCTATCATTACTCCTACTCAACCAACCAATAGCTAGCTTCTTCCTCCTAGTGAGCACTCTTCAAAAGGGGCAAGACAGAGCAGTTTTAGAGGTTCCCTTGAGTAGAGTTGTAATAGACATTATTTTGGTTTTTCTTTATTGTAATTTTCATTTTCCTTCCCTCCATGGAAGGCTGAATATTTTGTAATCAGTCCAAAGGGTTGATAACTTAAAGATTAATGTGGAGATTTTGTTCCTTCATTTTACATTCAAATTGCTGGTCATTTCTTCTCTCCTTTCCTCTTGTTTTTACTTAGTTTTCTGAATTGAATGGATTCATTTGGTTTGGATGACTATATGATTATTGATTAATAATTACTTGTAGGAAGAGGATAGGAATACCAAGCAATGCATTGAGATTTTGATGGATTATTTGTTAGCTGAGTTCTGATTAGACTTATTAATCATTTTAAGGATCCTTGTTATGATTTTAGGCCATAGAATATGATTAACAATTGAATGAATATTTAGTGCTCAAGGATGCATTAATCTCAAGCTTAGTTAATTCCCTTGGGCTGGTTGGTTTATTTATTTTTGTTTTTGTTTCTACGTTATCATTAGTTGTTAGTGTAGTTACTACCAACCCCCCTCATTTCTACCTCCTAATCTGATTAAAATCATCTAAATAATCCAAGGGCTCGATCCAGTCTTGCCTATACTACAAGTAGTTTAGGTAGCTCGATTTATAAATTTCTAATCTTGATTAGCCTCGACAATCGATCAGTGGACCACTAGTCAGTGGTCCAAAACTTAGGACCTAGTGCTTGAAGAACTGCTTCAGAGCATGAAGCAACTAGAAAAAAGACCTCTATCCTAAAGTAGTCAAGACACTTGTGAGGAAACGACACCATTCACTAAAAAAATCGAAATAGAACCCTTTCCTTGTAAGTTTAAAGTCCCAAATATCCCATTGTATAATGGGAATAGTGACCCATATAGTCACTTGGACGCATTTAATATCCAAATGGACCTTCAGACCTCCAGCCCACTGGTGATGTGTCGAGTCTTTCCTGCTACTCTTGGAGGGATACCGTAAACGTGGTTCAGAAGTCTCCCAGCTCATAGCATTCTTAGTTGGGAGGAATGCTAGGCATGATTCCTCAGTCAATACAAGGCACTGAAGAAACAACTCGCCCTATCTTGCTACCTAGTGACAGTCTTTCAATGGAAAGATGAATCGCTCAAAGACTACATTACCTAAGTTTGATATGAGGTCAGCAACATGGAAAACTCATCAGATGAAAGTGTTCTCATAGCTATCTTAGTTGGACTTTACAAGGATGGGAGGCTATATGAGGACATATATAAGTCTCTGGTGAAAAGTTTGGGTGAGTTCTACAAATGTGCTACCAAAGAGATTCAGTGGGAGGAAACCTTTGGCCTAAAGAAACCCAATTAGAAGGAGGAGGTGGGTGGCTCTAACCGGAGCAAGAAAAAAGCTGGTAGTGGGAATAATAGGGAGAGCCAAAAGGATAGCTCTAGAGGTTGGCAACAAAAGAGGCCAGAAATGGGTGGCCACAGCACCAAGGTTGCTATGATAGTTATAGTATCTTGTTAGACACTCCTAACAAGATCTTCATGATCGAGAGGGACAACGAAGACTTCAAGAGACCCAGACCCCTAAAAGCTTCCCTTGGGCAAAGAGATTAAAGCAAGTTTTGTGCCTACCACAAAGATGGCATCGAGGACTCCATCAAGAGAAGTTACTTAAGGGATTATGTGGTAAAACCTTCAGGACAACGACCCCCACATCCTTTGCAACTGGCTCAGTGTCAACACCAACAAACCTTAGGGCATGAGGAAATGCCTTCAGTGAGGACCATATTCACTATTCATGGTGGACCTCACATCGCTTGCACCTCAATAGGCTGCATGACCATTATGTGTGAGCAGCAGGCTGCGTCCTGCTTGTGAGTCATATGGAATGTGAAAGACTCATAAAGAAAGCTAAAGTAGCCTCGGATAGCATTAACTTTATGGAAGAAAATGCATGAGGGATTCACTCTCCTTATAATGATACGATAGCCATCTGACCGAAAATTGGTAACGCTAATGTGAGGAGGATAATGGTCAATACTAGCAGCTCTATCAATGTAATGTACAAAGGATATTTCGACTAGATAGGTGTGAGCACAAGCTAGTTAAATCCTTCCCCCAAGCTGCTCTATGGCTTCATGGGAGATAGAATAGTATCGATAGGATAGATTAGACTCCTGCTCACTCTAGGAGACCTGGACTGTCAAACAACTATCATAGCAGATTTCTTGATTATAAACTACCCCTTAGCTTACATTGTGGTGCTGGGGTGACCCGCTATGAATGATCTTGATATGGTCACATCTACTAAGACACTTACCATCAAATTCCTGACCCCAAACAGAGTCGGATGTGTGCAGGGAGAGCAACAAATAACCTGGCGCTACTACAAGGATGCAATCAAGCTCAGGGCATAAGGAAAAAAGGTACATGTGGTATCCAGAGGAGAACCCCATGCTATGAGCACCAAGGGGATCAGCTATAACCTCGACCCCATGAGGTGGATACCGAACAAGCTACTAGACCTGTTGAAGAGCTTGAAAAGGTGAAGGTCAGTGAAGTGGATGCAAAAAGATGTCGTAAGTTAGGGAAGAGCTTGTCGTCTGACATGGAAATGTAGTTAACTAAGTTTTTCAAGGCCAATATAGATGTCTTTGCCTAGAACCATGAAGACATGGTGGGCATTAACCCCAAGTTATGTTGCACAGGCTCAATAGTAACCATTAGCACAAGCCAGTTTGTCAAAAGAGAAGACTAATAACTGTCGAGCACTATGTTACATTGAAGGAAGAGGTGGATAAGCTGTTGGTGAATAAGTTTATTCGAGAAGCCCATTAGCCAACTTGGGTGGCCAACCCCATCCTTGTGAAAAAGAAAAATAGAAAGTGGAGAATGTGTATTGACTTCACTGACCTGAACAAAGCACACCCAAAAGATAACTTCCCTTTACTTGGGATCGACCAGCTTGTGGACGCAATAGCAAGACATGAACTCCTCAGTTTCATGGACGCATACTCGAGATATAATCAAATACCAATGGCTACATAGGACGAAAAGCACACCTCGTTTATCATCGATTATAGGCTATATTGCTATAAAGTAATGCCCTTTAGGCTAAAAAATGCAGGGGTGACTTACCAGCGATTGGTGAACATGATGTTCCAAGTTCAAATCAACAAAACGATGGAGGTGTACATGGACAACATGTTGGTGAAGTCCAAATAGGTTGCTAACCATGTTTGTGATCTGGATGAAATGTTTTAGATCCTGAGGAGGTACCAGATGAAATTGAACCTACATAAGTGGACATTCGGAGTTGCTTCAGGGAAGTTTCTTGGCTTCATGGTAAATAGTAGGGGGATCGAAGCAAATCCAGAAAAGATTAAAGCTCTCTTCAACAAGCAATCCTCCATTTGAGCTAAAAACATGCAAAGTTTGAATGGCCAAGTCATGGCCCTCAGAAGATTCATCTCAAAGGCAATGGATAAATGTATCCCCTTCTTTGACATTTTAAAGAAGGCGAAGAAGTTTGAATGGATGCAAGAATGCGAGGTCGCCTTCCAAGAACTTAAATAGTATCTCAGACAAGCTCCACTCTTATCCAAGACAAAAGAGGGTGAGAAGTTGATCATATACTTGGGAGTGTCCGAACACACCCTTAGCACGGCCCTAATATGAGAAGAGGGTGGAGCTTAGTTCTCTATTTATTATGTGAGCATAAGATTGTTAGATGCCGAGATCAGGTACTCGCCTATAGAGAAGCTCACCTACTACCTACTCATTGCATCAAGGAAGTTGTGACCCTACTTTTAAGCCCACAACATGAGGGTTCTCACACAGTTCTCACTTAACCAAGTCTTGCAAAAGGCAGATGCTTCAGGTCGGTTACTCAAATAGGCAATCAAGCTTGCCCAATTCGATATTGAATACTAGCCTAGATCAGTGATCAAAGGGCAAGTTCTAGTCGAATTCATTGTAAAATTCATAGGGCTCATGCAAGAGGAGGTAGAAACTCTAAAAGCTTCATGGTGGGAGCTATACATTGTGGGGTCATTAAGCAATCAAAATATCAGAGCAAGGGTGCTCCTCATTAGCCCAGTGGGACATAAGATCCTCTGTGCCTTAAGGTTTGATTTCTAGACTACCAATAACAAGGCCGAGTATGAAGCATTGCTAGCTGGGTTGTAATTGGCCAAGGAGGTACGAGCTGAAAGGCTAAGTATCTTCAGTGACTCATAGCTTGTTATCTATCATGTGAGGGGCGAATACCAAACCCAAGGGTTGAAGATGGCCAGTTATCTCCAAAAAGTCCAAAAGTCACTAAGTTCCTTCCAACAATATGAAGTTAACCAAATACTACAAGCTCAGAATACACACGTTGATGCTTTAGCTCGCCTGACTATGACTAAAGATGTTGACTTCTTAGGGGCACTCCTAGTTAAAGTCCTTTCATCTCCCAGCATTGAGCAAAAAGATGTCATAATGACAATTGCTAAAGTGCCATGCTCTTGGATGAATTCAATCCTAGATTATCTACAAGATGGTAAACTATTAGAAGATAGGCTCGAGGCGTGACGATTGTGAGCTTGGGTAGCCAAATATTGCATCTACGATGACGTGCTATATAGAAGAGGGTTCACGACCCCACTTTTAAGATGTATTGATGGCAATGACTATGACACCGTTATGGAGGAAATCCATGCAAGCCATTGTGGAAACCACATCGAAAGGTTATCTTTCGCTCAAAAAATTCTTTGACAAGGGTTTTACTGGCCCATGATGAAGCAAGATGTTATCGACCTCATTAGGAAGTGTGATAAATGTCAAAGGTTCACGAGGATCCCACGAGCTCTGCTAGCCTACTTGCAACAAATGGTTAGTCAATGGCCCTTCAGGATCTGATGCATGGATCTAATTGGACCACTCCCAACAACTTATAGTAATTGCAAAATGCAGTAGTAGTTATAGATTACTTTACTAAGTGGATAGAGGTAAAAGAGCTCGTTGAGATCTTATCTGTGAAGATGAAAAGTTCATATGGAGCAACATTATTTACAGATTTAGAGTCCCTCAGTAGATTGTGACTAATAATGGGACCCAATTTAATAGCAAATAGTTCATCAAGTTCTGCAACGACCTTAAAATCATGAAAAGCTTCTCAACCATAGATCATCTGTAGGTCAATAGGCAAAATGAAACCGTCAACAAGATTATCAAATGAATCTTGAAGGCAAAGTTAGAGGCCAAGAAAGGAGCATGGGTAGATGAACTGTGAAGGTACTGTAGGCTTATAGAACCACAGTGTGCAATGCCATAGGAGAAATCCCCTTCTTGATAGTATATAGGTACGAAGTGATGATCCTTATGAAACTTGAAATAGTGTCTCAGCAAAGAATTACCTTCAATTTAGAAGACAATGATCAACTGCTCATCACAAATCTAGATCTTGCATAAGAGATGAGGGAGAGAGCCCGCCTCAAGATCGTGACCTACCAACAATAAGTTACGAGGTAATATAATCAGAAGGTATGAACTCAGAGCTATAAGCCTGGTGATCTCATTTTGCATCTTGTCCTTCTAGGAGCATGCAAAGCTAGTGAAAGGACTTTAGGGCCAAACTAGGAGGGCCCATACCTTATTAAGAAAGTTATTGGCAATGGGGCTTATCATTTGGTGGATATGGAAGGGACAGAGTTTCCTCGAGCCTAGAATATTGAACATCTTCACCATTATTATCAATAATAGCCCCCAATATTTGTAAAAATTACTCAATAAGTGTAAACATTTATGTAATTCTTTGAATCTTTATATATATAGAATAAAAGTCTCAATAAAATCCTGCATGAGAAGGGGTGTATTATATGAGGAGTATTAGTTAAGGTAATTCACTGAATTTTCATCCTCATGCAAAAATTTATCAAGTCTCGTGTTTGACCATGGGAAATGAGCAGAAGCAAATAAGAATTTATTTAGTCCTCACTTCAATGGAATTAATCCATACAAAGTTTAAAAGTTCATTACAAAGTTCAAAAAGAACATAAAATTACAAAGCTTATGGCCTAGGAAGCTGGAGCTTCAAGGGTTGAGCTTTTTTGAGACTGAGGATCAGGAGGAGGAGCATCAGGGATATTCACCACTGGGGCACCAATAGCTTTAATGACCTAAAATCACTCTCCCTTTGGGTAGTACCTTCAACATGAGAAACTTCAGTACAAGAGTTTGCTCCCTTTTTGGAAAAGCTAGCCCTAGCAGCCTTCTTCTTGAAGCGTTCAATAGCCTCAAGAGCCTGTTATCCAAAAAAAGAGAAATCTAATTCCAAATGTCATTCCTATAAGATGTGAAAGAAGGTAGTGCAAGTCTTGGACTCTGCCTTCTTTATTAGCAAGCCAGTCTTCACCTTGACTTTAGTGACTTCCTCCTTCGTGAGAGTAACTTCCCTCTTGACTGCCTCTAACTCCTTCTCAATAGCCTCGGCTCGCTGCTCTGCCTCCTTAGCACCTTGTTCTGTTGACCTAACCCCCTGTTCTATGACCTCAGCTAGTCTCACTACTCGTTCAGCTTGATGGACGGATAAGTCTTTATTAATCTTCACTTTGGCCAATTCATTAGTTGTTAGGCCCATATTCACTGTGACAGCCTCACGATCTACTACTGAGCAAGATAAGGCAGGCTTAGCATCCTTGACCTTCTCCTTCAATTCTAGCACAAAGGCAATAGCTAACTTATCCATGAGGCTCACCTTCTCCTCATCATGGGCTTAGAGTGTCTCATCCATTTTTATCATTGTTAGCAAATTCTTAAAAGTCAGATAACTAAGTTAGATTGTGAAGCAAGTAGGAGAACTGAAATAAGAAGACCCTACCTACTACTAAGCCATGATGAGCTGCATAGCCTAACAATCTCCCAAGGGAGAACTCCTTGGATTCCAACAATTGGATCTTGTTGTGAGCTCCCAAGATTGTGTCAATGTTGTCCACGAGGATGTCAACATACTCCTCTGTCTTGGAGCTAGGTTTAGTAAATGGCTCCATGACTTTGGCCTTTAACGCAACTCATTTATGGGTAGTGACCTTCTTCTTCCCTTTGTTTACCCTTCATCTTTTAGTAGAGGGCTCAGGAGGGGTGGCAACCTTGGTTGCGGTTACTATCTCAGGCTAAGAAGCAAGAACTAGCCCTTATAAAGGAGCTATTGCCGAAGTTAAAGGTTAGCTTTCAGTAGCAGGGGCTATGATCGCATCGGGAGCTAATAAGATCTCCTCATCATTAGATGGTGGCATCTTGAGAATAAGCTCCATGTTCTTCTCATAGTCCTCAAAATTGGCTGGACCAACCCTTGTCGCCCAATGAATTCCTGTCTCTCTAGTGAGCTCAATGCCTTAGGCCAGAGTGAGCTTGTAGAAGCAAAGGAGGTCCTCATCAAAACCAAAGTCGTTTTGGAGATCATTCGAGGTAGCAAACTAATCTAGGATCCTAGCTCCTCAGCTTGAAGAGTTAGCTTCTGGCCAGCCCCATCTACAAAATGAGACAAAAGTTAGAATCAAAAGCAAATGTGAATAAATCATTAAACTTGCACATCCTTAGTTCGCTCACTAGGAGTAAGGACAAATCTAAAATTTTTGAGATCGCATAGGGAGGGGCACAAGATGTAAAACCAATAGGTTTCATAATGCCCTGCATTAGACTTTCTTTTAACATCCTCTTGCAACAGGATCTTCTTATGCACCGTCAACTGAGCTGAAAGGCAATAAAGCCTATCTGATGTGCTTGCACACCTAAGACTATATAAGTAATACAGGACCTCAACCAATGGCGGTGGAAGACCATTGCCTAAGTAAATTAGCACCAGAAAGATGAGCTAGGTATAAGAATTCAGAGTGAGCTGAGCTGGGCTAAGTTTCACTTTGTTTAGAAAGTTAACAACAAAAAGGTGTATCAAAAACCTAAGTCCCACAATAAGGTGCGGGAAGCTAACAGTGATGAACCCCCGAGGTGAATAGGGAGCATAGTCATCCAGAGAAGGCACCATAAGGCTACATCCCTTAGGGAGTCGATACGATCAGATTGTGGTTTGGAGCTTGTCAAAACAAACAAATGAGACGTGCAGACCAAACATATGACAATCAAAAGGTCACAGACCTATAGTGACCTCTTGGCCCCCAATGGGGCCTGAATGAGAGATAAAGTCCCTAGCGACCTCAGCATTCCTCGAGGTCACTTCATCGAGATGCCACACCGACTCAACACTCTGGGATGGGGAGCCAGGTTCATTATTTTCATTCCTAATTTGGTGGTGATGGCGTCCATGACCTATGCCCATCTACACAAAAGAAAAAGATTGGCCAGGTCATTACAAGAAGACCCTACCAAAAGCTAAGGCTAATAGCTTCCTATACGGTAGGCCATGCACACCCTGAGTCACCACATCTACAACCCGGACTCCAGCAGACAAAGAGAACTTAATGATTGAACCATAAAATCTGAATAACAAACATAAGACTTGAAACGGTAATTAGACACCCTAGAGTCTGCTAATAGAATCAATTGAATGAATTGAATCGAACAGGAAAGAAAATACATAGGCAATCAACCTCAACCAATATTCTCATCCCTCAAATGATGGTAGACAAGCCTCACACAAACCATAGAACAGAGAAATCTAGAAATTGCAAAATAAAGACTTACCATGGCTGACTGAAACAGAAAGTCTGAAACTACATACAAGGATGCTTTTTGATGAGCAGGACTTGAGCATCAACCAGGGAATTGCAAAGACATCGATGGTAGTAGATGACAGAGAGTGATTGTAGTAGCTAGTGAAGAAAATGAGCAGAAAGAGTTTAAGAGTTAAGTTTCAAATGGCAAGTGAAAGGGAGAGAAAGCCCTTTTTGTTTATAAGGCACGCGATGCTGCCATTAGATTTGGGAACCCATCAGCTACCCATGATCTAAAGGTTCGATGAGTGCAAGTAGTTAGCTAACAGCAGCATGGCACACACACGTACTGAAGGTAGGAATAATCATAATAGCTTAGTGGTAGGAAATTGAAGAGTCACCTACAAAGTGAGCATAAGCATGTCAGACAACCTACAAGATTACAAATCACAAACGATGAACTGTGACTCCCAACTCCAAGGCCCTGCGTCTAAGAAGTGCCTCAAGCACTAAACTCTTACGTGGATGACTTCAAGACCTCACGTCCAAGAAGTGCTTTGTGTACCAAACTCTTACGCGATTTATGTCCAAGAAGTGCCTTAAGCACCAAACTCTTGCGCAGATGACTCCAAGACCTTGCATCCAAAAAGTGCTTTGTGCACCAAACTCTTGCATGAGCCACGTCTAAGAAGTGCCTCAAGCACCAAACTCTTACATGGATGACTCCAAGACCTCACATCTAAGAAGTGCTTTATGCACCAAACTCTTGCACGAGCTGTGCCAAAAAGTGCCTTGAGCACCAAACTCTTGCGTAGATAACTCCAAGACCTTGTGTCTAAGAAGTGCTAGCCATGTACCAAACTCTTGTGTAAGCTATGTCCAAGAAGTGTCTCGAGCACCAAACTCTTGCGTGGATAGCTCCAAGACCTCGCATGTAAGAAGTGCTAGCTGTGCACTAAACTTTTGCATGAGTCACATCCAAGAAATGTCTCGAGCACCAAATTCTTGCGCTAATAATTTCAAAATCCCATGTCTAAGAAGTGCTAGCCAGGCACCAATCTCTTGCATGGGCCACGTCTAAGAAATGCCTTCGGCACTAAACTCTTGCACAGACAATACTGGAACCATGTCCAAGAAGTACCATTGGCACCAAACTCTTATATGGATTAAGGCGCTTCCATGCAACCTATCAAGACTTCACGTCCATGAAGTGCTTAGGCACCAAACTCTTGCACCAACTAAGATACATCTATGCAACCTACATGGACACCCTATCTTACACTAATGAAGGCGCTCAAGCACTTCGGTGCTCAGACTTAGGGCTAACAAAGGCATTCCAATGCTCAATTTTATTGCCAACTAAAATAAACTGATATAACCGATTGGTCATCCAATATGGCACATATCCTTTTTAAGTCATAATTTATTGACTGTAGTCCCATCACATTAGTTCAATTAATATTGGTTGAAGTTAATGGACTTAATGAACACTTATTTTATTTAACAATTACTAAGTTATGATTTGTAGGGACTAATGTTGCCACCTATGACC
Organism: Saraca asoca; assembly: GCA_026873985.1. Classification (NCBI taxonomy): domain Eukaryota; kingdom Viridiplantae; phylum Streptophyta; class Magnoliopsida; order Fabales; family Fabaceae; genus Saraca; species Saraca asoca. Next base: position 5,542 of record JANHAO010003708.1, on the reverse strand, counting down.
TACCAAATTGCTATTGTGGCATACTCAGGAAGAATAATAAAAGGTAATGTTTCATTACAAAACCTCTTCTGACGAGGTAAAATTACATAAAGGATCGAGAATACAAAATGAAGTGAGCCTATAGTTAACTAAGGAGAAGCTGAATGCTAGTGAAGCTTGCAACCGTGATACGTAGGAGGAATTGCTCTAACTCTCCCTTTACCTGAGTTGACAGCTTATCCAAATCAAGCATCCCTCAAGGGGGTTAGAGTGGAAGAAATAGTGTTAGAGGCAACCAAGAAGGATGCACAAGTTTTCCCTAGTCCTCCTGGGCAAAGAAAGCATCCTTCAGCTTCATCAAGCTACTTGGAGGCTAAGAGACACCCAGCACTATCGAATAAAAAGACAAAAGAACCCATTTGAAAGGGTTGAGCTGCAACAAGTCACAAGGCCAACAAGAAAATTGGAAAGTTATAACTCCTCTGCCCAGTCCACCTCCAAAGCTAGAAGCTCCTGCCTTGGCCTTACAACTCTCGGCCACTACTAGAAGCTGAGCAATTAGCTTGCTAGAGGATATAAGAGCAAAAAAAAAGGGCTAAAATTGTTAGCATCAATAGGAGGTTACGGACAAGTTCTTAGAGTCCTCAGGGAGGAATACCCTATGGGAACCACGTGTAGCAGACCATTCACACCTTACAGTCTCATACAGCAAACCATACATACCTCAAAGCATATAGACGAAGGCCAGAGCTTCAGAGATATGGGGAGTTCACTCAATGCACCCATATGGTTACTTTGTGAAGAAGTGAAGAGAACTTCCCATGCCTTATATAGATGAGCCTGACTCTACCAATAAGTTTGGAAGGTATTCCACTGTACCAAATCAAACAATCTGTAACAAGGTGAAACTATCATGCCAATAGCTGGAAGACATCCATGATGGGAGGCATGGCCTAATGCAGATGAAATGAAAGACTGAGGCTCGAAATGACAACACGATAGGCTATGAGTAAAGACTTTTAACTAAATAGTGAACTGTACATGTAAAACTTAACAATGCTACAGACTATGAGTAAGGACTTTGCTAGCAGACTACAACTCCTAGTCCATGAAGTAAACTGAGAGTTGGGGGCTTAATGTTATTAGTATATTCTGGACAATGCAAAACAAACTGGCCAAGGCCCAATAAGAAGCCAAGCCTAGCTAAAAAAGGGCCCAAATCACCTGACAATTAAGGTCACTTAGTGGGGGTATTAGCTTACTAGCTGCAAACTTAGGACGCAGATCGAGATCAAAGCAAGAACCCAGCTCACTAGGAAAGGCACCAACTCACTGAACGGAAGGCAGTGCCTAGATCATCTTTCAACAGACTCATTCTAAACAAATCCAGTGACAAGATTAATCTCTCTAACCAGCAGATTGCCTAATGTAAGCTCAGGACGCTAAGATAGTGAGCTGAGCACAAGTATGGAAGCCTAGTCATCATCTAAGGGGCACACATTCCCACTCAATAGCTCAGCCTCTAGAACCGACACATTAGCCCCTAATAGTTTGACAGTGATTTGCCTAGTATTTATTATCTGATGCCTAGCATTTACTGCCTGATGTAGTGAAGATAATCATTTTGTTATTTGACAAATTACACTTTTAGCTCTCCCCTCTTCTATAAATAGGGGGAAGGCCATTGTATGGAAGGATAGTGAAAACTGCATGTAGACACTCTGTCGAAATAGTGAAAGAGCATAAACATAGTGAGAGAGCATTGATACTATATCGCTATTGAGTTACATGAAAAAACCATTACACAGGGTTAATACAATCCATTGTGGATATAGGGGTTGAACTAGCTTTAGCTGAACCATGATAAAAGCTTATGGTATTTACTGTTCTTCTTCCCCTATTCCTCTTTCTTTTCCATTAACTCATGTCTTCAGCTTGCAGTTTAGGGTGATATCATACTCATATCTGTTAATTAGATTTTACCGTAAACACTTGCAAAGGAGGATGGGGGCAAATGACACAGTCCAAAATAAGCCATTTGACCTAAACTATTCAACTCGGTCAAGAACCAATCAAATGGATCTAAGCCTAAAAGCACTAGCTTATGCACAACTTCACTATAAAAACTAAAGTATGCATTCCTAAAAAGGGAGTCTTCATTTTCATTTTCATTTTTACCTTATCTCATTAGGTCACTAACTTGACTATTGGAATGCACTCTAAAACCCTGATAACACAATATTTGACACATTTATTTGTCCTCTCACTTTACATTTTAAGGTCCAAAATTGCTCATTTCCAGCTGTGTTAGTATATATTTGTGATTTAGTGTCAATTGGATTTATTTTACAAAATTCTACATAATTGGCCATTTTAAGCAGTTTCTGTAATCTGGCTATCTCTCGAGATACACTTATCCAATTGATGTGATTATTGTCTTGAAGTAAAGCTAAGAGATATATCTACAACTTTCATGAAGACTATAAAATCTGAATCACTCAATTGTTTGTCCAAAATTGGAGCTCAAGTCAGAATCAAAATACTATCTTAGCCCTGTCCTGGTAGCCTGACATCTGAGCATTTAGAAGACCATAACTTGAGATACAGAGGTCCAAATGAGATGAAACAAATACCAAATGGAAGCTAACACATAAATCCACAATTCATATGAAGACTTCCAGAGCTAAAGAGATCAAATTGGGCATCAAAACTGAGCTGCAATTCTAGGGTAGAGATGTTACAAAAATAGGCTCTGCAGAATTGGCCTTTCAAGGCCCCAATTGACATAGATCTTAAGCCCATTACACCATCCTTTGATCTAGCCAACACACAGCTAGTTGGAGAGGCTGCCTACCAGTTCCCCATCATGCCTACTCACCAAATAGTAGAATAGCCTCTCCTTTTCCCAAGCAGCAACTCCTTTTGTTTGAAGTCTTTTACTTTAGTTTGCAAGCTTAGTTTTAGTGTATTTTTAGGGTGATTTTTTGGGGTAGAGAGCAAACTTTTACTCTCCCTCTTTTCCATGTTTTTTTGCCTCCATGGAAGGCTGAAGCTGTAACCAGTCCAATGGCTGCAACACTTGAAGATTAATATTGAGATTTTGCTCTTTCATCTTATATTCAATTACTAGCCATTTCTTTTCTATTTCCTCTTTATTTTTACTGAGTTTTCTCAATTAATTGGCTTCAATTAGTTTGGTTGACTATATGATTATTGCTTAATGATCAACTATAGAAGAGGATAGGAAAACTAGCCAATATATTGAGCTTTTGATATGTTATTTGCTTAGCTGAATTGACTGCTTAGGATAGATTCATTAATCATTCCAAGGCTTCTTGTTACGATTTTTAACAATTGAATGAACCTTAAGTGATCAAAGATGCATTAATCTCAAGCTAGTTACCTCCTTTGGCTGGTTGCTTGCTATTTATTTATAGTTTTAGTTTCTGTTTTGTTAGTGTTTTCTGTTAGTATAGTTCTACTGACCCCCCTTATTTCCAACTCTTAATTGATTGATATCATCCACAAATGATCTTTGGGTTTGACCTGGTGTTGCTCTATGCTACAAGTAGAGTAGTGCAATCCGATTTATAGATTTCTAATTTGATCGGCCTTGACAACTGAACATATCAAATTTTGGCACCATTGCTGGGGATCATTTCAATTTTATCAATCATATTAGGAGTATTTTTATCTACTAACATTACTAACATTGTTCTTGTAGCTATTTTCTTTTATTTCCCCTATTTTTCCCTATTTTTGATTTTGCTTTTAAAATTTTCAGTAGCACTATTCATTACTAGAATCACCACCTCGGAATTGGCTGAAATTTGGTGGACATTTAGAGGACATTAAGGCCATCAAGGCTTTGTCATGAGCAAGCACCTATTTTGGCCAAATTCCATTGTTTAGACCACTTTTTCTTTTTTTAAGATTTTTTATTTAATTTTTAGGTTCCTCTAAGTGATAGTTTTTGAGTGGTGATGGTCTAGCAATTTTTAAAAATACCTGGATATGTTAATTATTGCTGTTTTGAGTGATTTTTAGCCTTTGTTGTTGTGTTATAGTGTTTTCAGTCTTATTTCATTATTTCAGCCTATTTTGAGTAATGTATGTGTAGTGTAGTGTCTTTTGCTATATATCTTGCATTTTTGTATCCTGCATGTATTTCTGCATTTTGCATATTGCATGTTATGTTGTAGTATTTTATGTCTTATGTCATTGTTTCACCTTGTTTTGTGTAGTATTGGTGTAGTGTTTGGTTGCTAGTTCTTTTTCTTGTCATGATCTTGGGATTTGGTTCTGAAACTGCCTAAAAAGATGAGGAGAAGACTAGTTAATCAGAAAAAAAAAAAGAGAAAATTGGTTCTGTATGGATGGAGCATAGCCTTAATGGGTTAGCCTCCTTGGTGAGATAATGGACAATATTTGCATAAGAACCTACCCCATTTCAGCCAACTAAGTCTTGTCCAATATTTCATTAAGAGGAGAATTTTTACCAAGCTCATCCTGCTTACCATCTAGTAGACCAAGTTGCTGCAATAAGCATTATTCCTGGTGAACATCACTTTCAATAGCAATAATAATTTTATGAATCTGGATAGATGGATTATGGACCCCAAGCTACTGCAGTAAGCAATTTTCCTGGTGAACATCCATATGAGTAGTAGCAACAATAAATTTATGATCCTAGTTGGCTGGACAATCCTAATGCGCCATATGACAGTATTCCTAGCCAATTTTAGCAGCAGATGTTTTATGATTCTTCCCTTGATGCATACGGCCCTGGATGGATGAGCTATTATGATCTACCATATGATAGCCATTCTGGTCCATTTTAGCAATAATTGCAATAACCAATTATGCATAAACAAGATCCTACAGCAGCTATTCAACCTAAACCTACATTGGAGGAGTTGATACAGCAATTGGCAACCAATACCATTCAGTTTTAGCAAAGAATAGAAGCCACCATGCAAAACTTGGAAATTCAAATTAGAAAATTGGCTTCCTCACTTAGTCAGCTACAAACCCAAGGTCCTGGCCAGATCTTGCAAGCTGAGCAAACTGACCCCTAACCAAAAGAAGCTGAAGCTAAATCCAGTGTAAACCAGATGGAGTTAGTTACTGAATCAATTCAAAACACTTATGATGAGCTTCATGCAGAAATTCGTGATTCATTTGAAAATTCTATCCATTTCCAAACAATTAACAATCATTTAGAAAAGCATATGGTTTTTGAATTAGATGTCATTAATATGCATGATGATGAAATTTCTAATTTGGTTGAATGTGATATGCATGTTAATGAAGTACATGATAATATGCTAGCTGAGTTTCCTGAAATTATAGGATTCTTAGATGTTAATTGTTCTGGATGTTTTACATGTTGTGATAAGAATAGTATGTGTGCTACATGTGCTAAAATTTCTGCATTTATGAGTAGTGATCTTGCATGCTCTGAAAATTCTGTAAATTTGGGAAATAATGCTGCATGTTCTGAGTTCCTTCATTCATTGGGAAATAATGATGCTATTTTGAAAGAATTTGCTGAGCTTCCAGG
>JANHAO010003707.1:0-25753 GCA_026873985.1 Saraca asoca | reverse complement strand
ATCTAAATGCACAGAATGTATAGTCTAGGATGCACTAGAACTCAATCAAATTGGTCTAGGGCACCCATCCAGACTAACAATAGTAACATCTGAATAATAAATATAAGTGAGATAAAATAGTATATCTTGATAATTGAATCAATTCAAAATTTAATCAACAATATTTGATATTATTATTCTATGATTACTATTATTCTATGATTACTGTTTAACCATATTATGTAACACTGCTTATAATAAACCCAATGCTCTAATCAAAGAGTTTTATTTTTTATGAAAAAAAAAAAAGAGAGTAATGAAAGATCTTTTCCTTTTATCAATTGTAGAATTTGTCTTAAATTAAAAGATATTTATTTTAAAGCGGTAAATTAGATTGATCTTTCATAAGATTTAGTTTACTTACACCTAAAACCCTTTTATTTTTAGATTATATGCTTCCTTCTCTTGAGACACTTCCACTGTTAAGAAATCTGCACTATTTTCTACAATATTTTGTAGAAAACTCTAGCATATTCTTTGCTTTAGTATTTTTATTGTAGTAATTTGCAGTACATTGTAGAAAATAATGCTGAATTCTTGATGTTCGAAGTGCCTTAGAAGAAGGAAGTGTATAATTCTAAAAAAAAAAAAAGGGTATCGAGTGTAATTAGGCTAAGTTTCATGAGAGGTTGATGTAATTTATCCTATTTTAAAAGAAAGAAGATAATTTAAAAAAAAAAAGAGACAAAGTTCGTAGGGAAGAAGGTTATGTGATTAGTTTGTGTTAGACTTTAAATCCTAATAAGATTTGGTTGATTTTTTTTTTTGTTTGTGATATATATATATATATATATATATATGAGAGCATGATAAGAGTCTTTTATGTGTAGAAGTTGGCATTTTTTGTATGTGCAAAGTGAGAAAAATAAAATTATAGTGAGCAAATTGTTTGAGAGATAATTGAGTATAACTGAAATTTGGATTTGTGAAAAAAATTTAGAATTTGAAATTTTTTGCAGTTTAATAGTGACATGGTTTTTCCCTGTGAGTTTAGGAATTTTTCATGATAAATTATGTGTTTATTTCTATTATTATTTTTATTAATCTCTTTAATTTTATATAAATTTTAGAAATGAGATGTTTTTCCCAATAAGTGGTATTAAGAGCTTGGTTTGACTCTACTTAGAGTTGTGATCTAAAATGGCAAAAATTCAAGGTGCTGTAAACAATAAATTTAAGACAGAGCTATTTGATAAAAAGAGTAATTTCAACTTGTGACAGAGTACGGTGAAAGATATTTTGATGTAACAATGACTTATTAGAGTGCTAATGGGATGGAGAAAAAGCATGAGAACATGGCAAATGAAGCTTGGGAAGAGATTGAGACGAAGGTAGTCAATAATATTTAGCTAAGTTTGGCACTTTAGTTAAAATATAATATTTTAGATGAAATTTGTGATATTGATCTATGGAAGAAACTAGAAAAACGCTACATGCCAGAATCTCTCACAAATTGATTGTATTTAAAGAAAGAATTATACCAATTGAGAATGGATAAAAGCATTGATATGAAAGATCATATGAATTATTTTAACAAACCACTATCTCAGTTGATAGGTGTGAGAGTTACAATAAAGGATGAGGATAAAGTTTTGTTGTTACTATCATTTCTTCCAAGCTCTTATCATAGTTTGGTGACTATGCTATTGGTTTGAAAAAATACACTTAAAATGAAATATGCAATTTCTATTATATTAAAGGAATGAAAAGTTGAGAAAGCTTATTATTGAATCTAAGGCAACTGCTTATGTAGCTAGTGTTAGTCGTAGTCGAAGTGCACATCATAGTGGCAACCTAAATAGAAGAGAGATTTACAGGTCTAGTTCAAGATCGAGGTTAGATTATAGTGAGTATATGCATTTTTATTGTTACAAGAAAGGGCACTTTAAATGAATGTGTAAAAAGATGATTGATGATTTAAATTAGTTTAAGAGAATTAAACAAAATGAGGAAAATGACACTAATATTATTGGTATTGCAGCTACGCAGGATGATTTTTATAATGAACATTATGCGAATTTAATAACTAGAGGATGTAAGAATGATTCAAATGATTGTTGGTTATTTGGTCATGATTGAATTTTTTTTTAACTAAAATAGCAAATTAAAAGGCATTCATGTTTGAAAATACTAGTTAATATTTCTTTTTTAGGAGGAACATGATTATTATTTAAATCCAACTTTAATGACAAGTTAATCAAATAAAAAAAATAGAATAAAAAGAGTCGCCCTTTAACGTTAAATGCGAAAATAATGATAGAATATGAGATGATCTAATCGAAATTCTATTTTATTTTACGATTCAATGAGAAGATTCATTGGAATGTCAACCAATTATTATCTTATCACATGTTCATGGGTCAATATATTGAAAGAAATAAAATCATGGAATTCATTCTCATAATAAAAAGAAAAAGATGGGTGACAATACCAACATAAAAGGTGAATTAAGATTCTTTTCATGTCTCTTTCTACAGAAAAAAAAAGAGAGGATTAAAAGAAAGATACTTGTATTAAAATTATTTCGTGATATGTACTTCTCAACCATATATTAAAATTTTTGCCTCAAATCCTTTCCAAATATGAAAAACTCGTTGAGTTTTAGAATATTCCATAACTATAATATATGATATAATTAAATATGGATCTTCTCTGTTTTATATATTGTTAATTTTCTTTAATTTTCATAAAAAAGACAATTTTTATTTTATAATTTAATTGTTTTATTGAAATTACTATTTTAATATAAAAAAGATTTTTATATTTATTTCTCATTTAAAATTCACATTCTTAATTTCTTTAGAAAATTGAGGGATCTATATTCAGTATAATTATACAAGTCATATCACATATTTATTCATATTTGGTAATCCTGATTTCTATTTATTTATGTATCCATTGTTTTTATTTACTAAATCTAATGATTTAGACAATAATTTCTTTTTTGTTGGCAATTGTTTTTATTTTTAAATTTTATTGTGGAGAAAAACCTAACTTTAGTAAACTTAATGGAGGCCTGAGTTGCCTTGTAATTGTAAAGTCACATCTTTCGATTTTGCCCTTTATTGAGCCCTCCACTGTTTTCCCTACCAACCCCATTATCAAACCAGAAAAAGGCAGAAGATACATAAAAGAAAATAAATAAATATATATATGTGGATTAAAAAGTAAGAGAGAGAAACGGTGTCGTGTTGCTTGCCGGCGCCTTCCACTCTTCACACTCGCAACTCCCGTTTCCTTCGTCTGCACGTCAAATGCCAAAAACCGACTCATGCATTTGACATCCACGCGTCCTCGTCTCATTCGCTCCCACCTTGGCCTCGCACTTTGCAAATCTCTGCAACCTCCCGATTTTACCCCTAGTATTCGCCTGTATACCTCAGGTATAATCGTAATTTACGGTTAAAACAAGGGGCAAGAAATCCCGCTGGCATATAAACGCCATTTCTCAGACGTAAATGGTTCCGATAGCGGACCGGGAGCTGCGGAGGCTACACTCTCAATGAAACTTTCTCTCTCCTTACTCTTTCGTAACTCTCTTTTATCTGCGAGTGCTTTTGCCAACCAGAGAGAAAAAGCTATGTGCCATCAGTATCGCATCCTAAATCTTAACTCTTGAGAAGAATCATTCAGATTCTCAATTCTGCTTTTGAGTTTACTGTATTTATTGAAGGAATTCTTCTCATCCTCTTCTTTTTTCTCGCTCTCGGAGAAGCTGTGTGTTGAGAGGGAGACATACTGTATGTGTGCCTGTGATTCTGATCGCGAGTGTGCGGATGAGATGGCCGTGTTGTCGCTGAATTCACTGCCACTGGGGTTCAGATTTCGCCCCACGGATGAGGAGCTTATTGATTACTACCTGCGCTTGAAAATCAACGGAAATGATGATGAAGTTAGGGTCATAAAAGAAATTGATATTTGTAAAGTGGAGCCATGGGAATTACCAGGTATTTTTTCTCGACATGTTGTCGGATTCATTTTCTTCGTTGGGATAATAATTTATTTTAGCTCTAATATTCTGTTTTGTTGTTGATGGGTTGTCCGCAGAATTGGTAAAGTTGTAGTCGTTGCCTTACTAATTTTCTGGGAAACACGGTTTTTTTTTTTTCTTCATAACATTTCTGTTGGAATTGTGGTTCGCAGGTTCAGTGAAGCATGCTGAATACGATGCTGGGATGTTTATTTTATTTGTTCTTATGATTTCTATATCACCAGCCTGTCTGTGATAGTTTCATTATTTAAAAATCAGTGGTATTGCATCAGATTGTTGCAATGTTACCTAGGAACAACTCCACAAACCACAAGCAGCACTGAATAAATTAGCATGTATTTTAAGATGATTTTGCTATTTCATTTGTTGTTTTAGTGTATTTTGAGATGATTTTGCTATTTGATTTGTTGTTTTAGTGCTTATTTTGTTATTCCTTGGTTGTGGGTTTATTGTAGGTTTATCTGTAGTACAGTCCAAGGATCCGGAGTGGTTCTTCTTCTGTCCACAAGACCGCAAGTATCCAAATGGGCATAGATTGAACCGAGCAACGAAACATGGGTATTGGAAAGCTACTGGCAAGGATCGCAAAATTAAGTCTGGCCCAACTTTGATTGGAATGAAAAAAACTTTAGTCTTCTATTTTGGTCGCGCACCCAAAGGGCAAAGAACCCATTGGGTTATGCACGAGTACCGTCCTACCCTCAAGGAGCTTGATGGTACCAATCCTGGACAGGTCTAGTCTCCTCGCCTATTTTCAGCATGCCTTGTGTTCATTTCTGTATCTTTTGGTAGTAAACTTGTTATAGGTTTAGTGTTACATAAATTCTCAACTAGAGTTTATGAAATGTTCAATATATTCCATCCTATTTGATGACATGAAGTCCATTCGATTTCCCAATTGGTTTGTATAAAAGTTCATTTACATGTAAGTGTATTTAAATTGAATAAACCACATATGATGCAATCAGCTATGACACTACCCCTTTTCATTTCAGATGAGCATTATTTTCATGCCTTTTGACTTGAGGGTTATTCATTTCCTACTTTTCTTAATTGGTGAGAAAAAGAAATTCTTGGTTTCATATATGTATCTATCTATAGCTTGTGTTGGATGATATTTTTGGAAAACCATTTGTGAAAATTGCATCTAATATCATGTGGTGCATACAATCTTCAAATAGTTATCTTGATTTTAACATTATGGGTTATCTGGTGTTGCATTTTTTTGTTTAACTTGAAAGTATGTGCAGTGTAGTCTACACCCTGTATACTTCCCCTGTGGTTTTATTTTACAAAACCCCTTGGGCTTCTGCCAACAGTTCTATACATTTAGTGTGCTGCTATAGTTTATAAGTACATGCAAACTATATCTAACTAATTTTTTCTGTGATTTTGACTTGCATCAGAGTGCATTTGTCCTATGTCGATTATTCAAGAAACAAGAAGAAAATCTTGAAGGTTCAAACTGTGATGAAGGGGAGCGGATTGTGTCAACTCCAACTACTGCCAAATATTCGCCTGAAGAAACACAATCTGATGTTGCTGTGGCTCCGGTATCCTCTCTTCCAATTTCGCTCCCCGAGAACTCTGAGGAAACCACATCCAACGTTATAACACCTCTTGATTGGCATGGTGATGGATGTGATGCTTACAGTGGACAAAATCAAAGTTTAAAAACAACAGCTGCAGAGGTGAAATGCACTTAGTTTCTTTTGGTTTCTTCCTTCCTTTTTTTGCCCTGTCATTTCTCCCTGGATTTGTGGATTGTTAATAAGTCCTTATACTTGATGCTTCATATTTCAGATGGTTCCGCCAGTGTGCATTGAAATGTATAATGACCCAATGATTGGGCCTTTGAATGACAAAATGTTCTCCCCAGTGCATGCACATATGCCACCTGACATGTATTTCCCGGTAAACAACATATTAGATGGTCGTTCTGGGGTCCAACTTCAGTATGGTACAAATGAGGCAAATATATCAGCATTTTTTGACTCAGTTCTTAATTGGGACGAGGTCTCATGTGAGGAGTCCAGTTGTCAAAAGCCAACCCCTGCCTTGTTTAATGCCAAGGACAATGGATCGGGAAGTGATTCTGAGATGGAAACGGCAATTACACCGGTAAATCGCATCTCTAACATTATCAGTGGGTCATATTGACTTCAGCCACCAAATTTACATGCATGATAGCTGACATTTTTTTTTTAATTTGAGACACAAATCTGCAACTTGCATTATCCTCTTTTTTCTTTTTTTGGTATATCAACTTGCATTATTTATGTTCATATGTAAATTTTATTTGTCTTTTGTATCTGCACACTGCAGTATGTGAATGATCATCAAGCTGTGTGGCCGGTGGGCAATGACAGTAGTATTCCTTTAATGATGGGGACAACTGCAGGATTTAACAGCACCATCAACTCTAACCTTGTCGGTGAGCAGCCCAAGAGCCATTTTGGATTATTACAAAACAATTATCCAATGGCTTACACAGCTAATGTTACTCTGGGCCATGTCTACAATAATGGTTATGAGGATTCAAGAAACTATAATGCCGTTAATATGGGAGATATTGGTATTCCACTCATGACAAGGACTCGCCAAGTCCAAAATGAACTGCCTAGCATGAATCCTATGACCCAAGGTACGGCACCTAGAAGAATACGTCTGCAGCGAAAAATTCAAGTCTGTCCAGCTGTCTCAAATGCAATGTTGAAAGATGAGAGCTGTGGATCCGTAGACCATGATCCAAAAATGAACATTGCAGGGGTAAGATGCTTGTTAGGTAAAATTTTTGTCTAACCCGAGATTGTCCATGCATGAGTGCTGATATTTTTGCTATTTTCCAATTCACAGGAAAAGAGAACTTCAGAAAATAGTGCTGCTGATGAGGCTGCTAAGATTTCTCAGCAGCGTGTTTCTCATCAGCGTGTTACAGAGGCAGATTCCATCTCTGGGCTAGAAGAGACTTTGTTACACAAAAGGGTTTACAAATCAACAAAGGCTTCCTCCAAACTCAAAATCTGGTTACCTGTTGCTATATTCATTGTTGTTCTGCTAGTCCTAATAGTAATTTTTGCTAACTCTTGAGGATATCTTAGATTTTGAACTTCTAGAAGATCATTGCTTAAGGGTGTAATTTGCCCCGTTTCGTTTTTTGGGGGGCCATGGCCAGATGGGGAGCATGTAATGTAGGCTTGACTTTTGTTAGCTCTGTTAATAACTCCATGTGCATGTATAGGCTCACCTAGTCTGAATGCTTATGTAATGTACTATAGTATCAGTGTTTTTTTAATAGTTTTTCCCCGGCCTACAAGTTTGTTATTTCATTTTTCTTTTGATATTTAGAAATTAGATTGAGTAATTCATAGACACCTTTCTTAATCTCGTCTCTTGGGCAGGACATAAATCATACAGAAAAAGGAAATTCTTAGACTCTAACAAATAGATTGCTGTTTAGCTATCAACATTCTCCTGCACGTGCATTTTAACGTTCTGCTGTATTCTGTCGAAGTGTAGAAACAAAATAGCCTCAACATTAATCTGCGAAAGTTTAGGGCCTGTTTGACAGGCAGTTTTTTTTGTTTTTAAAAATTGTTTTTTTATTTTTCTGTTCTACAAAAATAAAAAAATCTGTTTGACAATCTATTTTCAAAAATTATTTTTTAAAAACTGTTTTCTAAAACTGTAACTAAAAACAGTTTTCAGGAAACAGCAAAATGATGTTTTTCCTTATTCTTGTATATAGCTGTTTTCAGATTTTTTTAAAAAATAAGAAGAATATTTATTTTCATTAATGACAAAGTTATAAATAATATTAAATAAATTTTTTTTATTTTCAAAAATAAAGAAAATATTTATTTTTAAAATTTACATCCAAACAAGTTTTTTATATTTTAATTCTAAAAAATTAATTTTTAAAAAATTATTTTAAAAAATAATAAAATAAAAACACCTGAAACCAGGCCTTACTTTCCATGTTGTCGTGCGTGCCTTGCTAAAGACTAAAATTCTTGTTTGGGTCTTAGCTTAGCAGTAGAGATTTACAAGGCTCGGGTCGCAGGGTTTTGGGCTGAATTTCCATGTATAATTGCATGAAATGTAATGGTTTGAGTCCAATCCAATCCGATTATTTTTAAAAGATGTTGAACTGACCCAGCTCAATTTAAATCGTGAAAGACCGGACGTTTGACTCAAAAGTCTGATTATCTATTTTTTTATTAATTTTTAATAAAATATTAAAATTTTTACCATAAAAATATATTATAATAGAATATTTAAGCATATAAATATTTAATTATAATAAATTACGTATTTTAATCCTATAAACAATTAGATATTACTATTTCTAATATACATTATTAATTAAAAATTTATATAAGTAGATATAATAAATTAGATTAAGTTGACCCAATTAATTATCTTATGATTCAGACTGGATCCAAATATTAATTAAATTAAACAAATTTAATTAGTGTTCAGCCCTTAACAAAAAAAAGTTTAAATCCTATATTTGTTAGGATCAATCTACTAGGTTGGATGGGTGGCATGGCCGTATGCAAGTTTATTTATATGACGTTTGGTTTGTAAAATCTTTTTCACATTTTTTGATATATTTTAATGGAATGTTAGAATTCTATGTTTGATTTAAAATTTTAAAAAAATTTATCCATGAACTTTTTTAACCCAATAATCCCACCGGGATGTGGGTATCTTATATTTTCTTGACATCAGAATATTTTAATTATATAAAAAAAATATTTTATTCATCCATAATTATCAGCAATCGTTGACCATCACTTACTATCGTCTATCGCCTATCACCACTTATAGCCACCCAGTACTACCAACTATTAGTGACTAATGTCTACTATCACTTTCCATCGTTGACAATCGTCACTACTGTTGACCACTATCCACCATCGTCTTTCACTGTTAATCACCACGTATTACTCTTAATTGATTAACTTTTTTGTATTGATCATTTAATTTTTAATGAGGATTTTTTTGATAATTTAATAATATTTTTAAAATATATAAATTGATTAAAAAATTATATTGTAACATTTCTTAGGAAATTTTTAATTGAATTACACACAGTAATATGACATTTCCAATAATTATATTTTTAGGAGTCACATTCCTAAAAATGTTAAAATTTATGAGAATATATGATTTCGTAAATCAAACACTACCTTAGAAGTAAGGTTATATATCGGGAGCCCACTAGCTTCCTTTAGCTTGAGTATCTGTGATAACCTCCTGTTATATGCATCATTAAATCTAAATGCAATAGAAAATTAGAATTTAGGGTAATTTACATTTATCTCCTCTGAGACTTAATATAATTATATTTACATTCTTTTTATTTTTAAAAATATATACTAACCTTCTTCTTTTTCATATAGACTTCATATTTCCTAATTCAGAAAAATAAAAGAACTATGAATATAATTACAAGCAATTTCAAAAAATATAAGTGTAATTTATCCTAGAATTTATTATGCACATCATATCTTCAATTATTAACATGTATGTCAATTATTCATCACCACCTAATTGTACTATTATTAATTACACGGAGACTCTACGGTTTTAAGAGGTTAAAAAAAATCACAAATATAAACAAAAAGTATATGGCTTAATTCTTTATAAATTTTTTTGAATTTTTAACAACAAAACCTCTCTATTGAATTACCTTTGTATTATATATCATTTTATATTTTGCAGTTGACGTGAAAGGCATCTCAATCTCCTTAGAAAAATTATAGACACATAAGTCTTTTTTTTTTTAATTGAAATAGTGAACCTAAAAAAAAATGTGTGAATGTTAATGTAAAATGTGAACGACAGTATAAAAAATGGATTTAAATTTTGATCAAATCTTAAATAAAAAAGAATTGTGTCTATCATTCTCTTAAATTTCCACTTTATTTTTTTTTAGAAAAATGAATGGATGCATATCTAAAAGTAACATATAATGTTTTTAGAGATTTGTATAATTAAAATTTTTTATTTGTACGCTGAGTCTTGGTATAAAAACTTTGAATAATATTAGCCTCATCACACGTGATTCTGTGTGTAATTAGAATTTTTTTTTATTTAGAGAAATTGTATACATTAACAAAAAGTATTCACTATTTAATATAAACAAATTAATTAAGTTATGTTATTCTATTTGTGAAATTAGATAAAAGGAAATTCTATTATAAATTAATTCAAGACAAACAAACATTCATAATAGTGTATCTATTCTTCTATGATTATGTTTGCTTTGGTTGTCAAAACATCAAAAGAGAGAACTGAGTTGTATAAATAATTGTGCTTAGCATATTATTTGTTAAACATTTCAAATGAGGTTGGTATATCTTATAACACTTGTAAATTAAATTTAGAAACTAATAATGTTCTTAATTGACAACATGAAATAGGAATTAATGTATGCTATAATATAGTTTATATTATTCAGTATCTTATTTACGAAAGCAAAATCTTCTTGAATACAACATTTCTCATACACACATCGTTTTCCCCAAATGTTAGTACTTGATTGAGAAATATCCCTTAAGAAAGTCATGTATAGCTACCCATGATTAAAAATATGATTTGGAAGGTATATTCTAACATTTAGTATAGTTTGTCCCTTTGACTTATTAATTGTTGTTGTAAAGCTTAGTTTAATAGAAAATTGTCGTCTAACCATGACAAATGCTTAGTTTAACCTTGAGCAAATACTTGTTGGTACCATAACATAATAATCTTGTATCATTGCATAATCTGACTTTTGGACCTATATTCCTTGTAATATTAATGGCCCACCTTTATTAACCTTGAGGAGATGGGGTGGCATCACATATGGAGATATTGAGTTTAAGTACTCTTGTTGATATAGGTTACATATATCTCCCTTTGTCTCATCATAAGAGATTAAAATTATCTTTTCTCTTAGAAATTGATTGATTACTGTGTCATTGATGCTATCAACATGATCGTTTATGGGGGTTAAAATTGTTATTTTTATTATATAACTTGCATCATTTGTATAGGATCACATATTAGGAAAAGTTGCTTACAAACGGCAATGGATTGATTGCTCATCCTTCCATGCTATTGACATTTGTTGTGGCACTTATATTATGTCATTTTGCTTAGTTTGTTTATAGCCATCTTCAACATGCAAAGATATCTTGCAAAGTGGTCATCATTTATTGACTGCATATTTTGTATCAAATGTAGGACTTTTGCATAAGCCCATAAATAAGATTGTACTATGCAAACATAAATCATTTATAATTTTGTGCCTTTTAAAGCAACTGGTAGCACTTATTGAAAATCTCCATATCTCATTAGTTACCTTTAACTTTCACATTTGCTATCAATGCACAATAAAGGTAATTTTTACCTGTTTCCCCGGCCTATCCACAAAAAATAGATTAGATTCTTTCTTTTCTATAATGTTTATTATGGTATTAAAAGCAATTTTCTTATTATTATTCAAACTATGCATTGCTCTTAAATCTTCATCAAGTATAAGAATTAAAAGTTCTTATTGTATCACTATTTGTATCTCATCATCTTGATTATAGTTCATTGTCATAGTTGGTAATTCATAATCTAAAATTCTTTTACCATTCTGGATGAGAAAGTCATTCAAATCTCACAACAAAACATTAGTATTTGTTTATTCATGCTAGTACTCGTCCTTAAATAGTTTTCCACAAAGTAAAAATATAATTCATCCCACAAATTTCTCACCCAGTTTAGATGACAAAAATATTAAGAATGTCACAAACAATCTTCTCAATGCGGATGGCATTTTCAGATTTGATGCTTTAAGAAAACATTCTTGAATACTATTATCACACTCTAATAATCCATAAGTTTCAGCTAATTCCTGGAATGTATCATATGGGTAGCCATCTTTTGTAAGTAAAATTTCAAAAACCGTTAGACCACAAATATGATTTACCAATGCAAGGGTAAAATATTTTTCTTTTAGATAGTGACATTGTATAAATTCTTCCAATTACCTTTTTTTGGCAATCTTCTAAAGAACTATTCTTTTAACCCACTATGCCAATAATAGTGTTCAGGAATCTCGGTGTATGAATAACATCTTGCTTCTAGGCATTTATGATTCTGTGTAAAGAATTGAATGAGTATTGTCTTTGAATTTTTTCATCATTCAAAAGTTCATGAATATTCTGATGTCTATAATATCTTACTTATTGTTTATTTGGCAAATGTATTTGAAGTCTCTCTATAGAAGGATAGATCCAACATTGTGTAAATCTAAATATTTTCCGAGAAGCTTCTTGAGGACAAATCCATCTTGTATCAACATATTGTCGTACTTCATCAGCATGTCTCGTGGGCCGCCAATGAAAGATATATAGTTTTATTGTCAACTCCCATTCCCTATTCCTTGCTTCAGTCATTTATCACTATATTGCCAACATCAATTTTCAATTTGTTTGAATTCTAATTTCCTTCTTTAAGTTTGAAGGCCAAGAAATCAACAGTAGGTCTTACTTTCATAAATATAGATAATAACAAAATTGTATGCATGATTGAAAATTTTATTGAAAAAATTTACATTTATTTGCAAGCTCTGTTTAAACACTTTGTTAGAATTTTTTTTATATAAAAATATAAAATTATAAATTCTTGCATAAATGCACCCTTCAATATAAAATTATGTGTGTGTGTGTTTTTTTTTTAAAATGTCTCAACAACTTGCATTAGTTTATATAAAACATATAACTATATTAAAAGCATAATGTTCCTTTTAAAATTGATGAGTTATCAACACTTCAGTTTCATTTTGACTTAAGTTTTAGTTTTGTTTAATTCCCTATTGTGGTCAAGTATTGTTGTTCAACAGTAATTCATTTTTTTCTCCCTATTTATCTCTCTCATTGTTTTTATCATTTTGTTTTAAATTCTCCAAATCAATTGTTATAGAATTTATGTGATAATATTAATTGCAAGCAATATAGAATTTTTGAATAAAAAATAAAATAAACCTATACAATAATCTCATTGTTTTTTTTTTCAATTAGCTGCGATGAAATTTGTTTTTATTACAAATTTATGTTATGATAAAAAATATAGTTTGTGAATAGATTTTCAAAAACATATATAAATAATTCAAATGAAATCTATTTTAAAAAACTATTATTACAATAATGTTTAACTTTAATTTATTGAAAATAATGGGTAGCAAAACAATAAGGTATATAATTTTAATGAAATAATTCAAATAAAATCTATTTGTTGAGTAGTGAGTAGTTAATTAAGTATTTTTTATGTGAGAGAAGAGAAAGTTATACAAAGACAAATGGGTAGGGAGAGAAGAAAAGTTGGCTGAGATATGATCCAATTGAAAAGTTAAAATTTAACTATTAATTATTAAATTAAAATTAACCAAATTATTCTAAAAAATTATTAAACATTTAATAATTTGGATTGATTAAAAAAAAAGGTAAAAGTGAAAAACAAATGCATTCATGCCCTTTTACTGTAGTATAGATATTTCTTTTGTGTCTTCCACCCTCTTGAGTGAAGAGATTTTTTTTTTTTTTATTTAATATGTACCTAAAAGCTTCTGGTATATATTTGCACAAATTGAAGGCAACTATATAATTCAACCTCAATAAATTATTTTTCATAAGAAATTCAAACTTTTCATCAATTAATACAATAAAAAAAAAATAAAATCTTCTAAGACCTTTCACATCATATTATCCATTATACAATACAAGGATGCCAGCCAACGGCAGTTGGTAGCTTCACTTAGTCTTACAGCCGATTATCTGCTCTCTCTACATACGCTATCTTCTCCAATTACCGTCTTCAAACCTCGAAAAGAATTGAGAGAGAAGAAGAGAAATATGGCTGCATATTTGATTGCAGTTGCGGGGATTCATCTGATTGTTCTGTTTCTCTCCCCCATTTGCCCTTTAGCTGCAAATAGCTCAAAGGATCATAACTATGCGAAGGAAATTCTAAGCGCAGCCCAAAAAGAGAAAGATTGGTTAATTTCAGTGAGGAGACAAATTCATGAAAATCCAGAATTGGCTTTCGAAGAACACAATACCAGTGCTGTTATCCGCAGTGAGCTTGACAAACTCGGCATTTCTTACACTTATCCGGTTGCCAAAACCGGCATCGTGGCTCAGATTGGCTCTGGTTCTCGCCCAATTGTTGCTATTCGTGCTGATATGGATGCCCTTCCTTTGCAGGTAACCGTAAATTCGTTCTGGTTTATTTGTTTAACAAAGTTTATTGGGGATTTGTATGTTTGATGACTGACGTTGTCATTAGTGAGGTTTAGGAGCTTGTTGAATGGGATCACAAGGGCAAAGTTGATGGCAAAATGCATGCATGTGGACATGATGCTCACACGACCATGTTACTTGGGGCTGCGAAATTGCTGAATCAGCGAAAAGATAAACTTCAGGTTATAGTCAAATTCCCACTTTTCTGATGCTTGTTCAATATTGGAGCATTTGCGTCTCTGACTCTTGTATTTAAGGTGATTCTTAACATTCATACGGCCTTGTGTAATCATACTTCATTAGTTGCATATGGTTTTGAATTTTTGGTATGTCGTTTGGAGTAAAAATCTAATTTTTATTCCATTTAGCTTTCATAGGTGAAGGTCCAAAGAATCCAAGGGTCGTTTTGTTTCTCTCATTTAATTGTATAAATAGTTACCAAAAAAAAAAAAATTGCAGAAAATGCCCTGCTTGCTGAATGCTACATGTTGGGTTTATATGGTGGAAAACAACATCCACTATTTTAAAGTAGTTGTTTTCCCTTGCTACAATGGCACCGCCCATTATTTTGTTAATGAAAAGATACATAGGTGATATAAAATTCCTTTACTTATATATATGCAAATGAAATTTTCCTATGGAGGATATTTTCCAATAAAACAAATGGACCCTAAATATCAAATTTGAGAATTGTGGGGAAGTCGGCCGGATAATTGTATTTCCACTACAATTGTATGTGATTATGTGAATTCCAAGTAACTTTGCGTATAAACATTATAAGCTGTAACATTTAAATTGAATCCATAACGAAAAAAATTCAGATAAAGTAGATATTAAATGAATTGATTACGAGCAGTTGTTTGATCACTAGGGGAATTCTCTAACAAATTGACAGAGTGTAATGGGGGAAAACTTCAATTACATTGTTTTGTAGACTCCTGCATATTTGCAGGTTCTTTCCTGGTTGTACTTGCTTTGCCCTTTAGTAAAAAAAAAAATAAAAAAATCAGATTAACCCAAAAAAAAAGAAAGCTACTTTTAACATATAGCCTCTTTACTTTTAGAAAATAAGAAGTTGATTAACGATGTAGATGGCAGCTATAGAAATTACCTATCTCCAGCAGTCCAGCTTGAATCTAGGTAGTTTTTTTCTTTTCTTTTTTTTTTTTTCCCCATCTGTCGACATATTTTTGATACTGTGTAACTTATCTTATTGAGTACCTTCCCCATTTTCTTTTGGTGTTGAAGGGAACCGTAAGACTTCTTTTCCAACCGGCTGAGGAGGGAGCCGCCGGTGCCTCTCAAATGATAAAAGAAGGAGCTCTTAGAGATGTTGAAGCAATTTTCGGTGTGCATGTTGATCATACAAATCCCACAGGAGCAATAGCTTCCATTTCAGGCCCTTTCCTAGCTGCTGGATGCATCTTTGCAGCAAAAATATGTGGAAAAGGAGGGCATGCTGCTGCACCCCACAAAACAGTGGATCCCATACTAGCTGCCTCGTTTGCAATATTGGCTTTGCAACAACTTGTCTCAAGAGAAAGTAATCCGCTTCATAGTCAAGTGCGCCCTGCTTTGAATCTGGTCTTTTGATATTCTAGCTGCCATCACGGTCTGCCTATCACAAACATAATTATCTATAGCATTAAAATTTTTTGAAAAGCCTGTTTAAGCTCATTTTTCTGAGTTATTCACACATTTGTTCTCTTTTCCTGGGTTTTTCTCTGTTGGCATGAGATTGTTTGCTATAGCTAAAATTCATTTTCTTAAAGAATAAAAATATTAGTATGTTTCAACTATTTTTAGAAAAAGTTGGTAACTCTAATAGTAGGTCATCGCTTAAGCTCTGTCATTTCTAAATGCATTCAGCTATTTTGTTAAGCTATGTGAAGGTGAACAGCATAATGAAAAATAGATGGCAAAGCTTCCATTTTGATTTAATGTTGACTCTATTTTCTTGGTAAAGGTTCTATCAGTTACCTATATCAAAGGCGGGACTGCTTTAAATGTAATTCCATCTTGTGTTGAATTTGGGGGCACTATTAGGAGTCTGACAACTGAAGGTATGCACCAGCTCATTCTAAGAATGAAGGAGGTATGCAGAGTAATATATTTTTTACATCATTAATAATTACCGTGAATGAGAAACATCAATGATTCGAGTTCATTATCCTTTATGGTCTGGATAATTCTGAATCCTTGTTGCTTTATTTTAGCTTTGCCTTTTTTATTTTGCTGAACTGCCCTTAAAAGGACAAGATGTGAATTTGACAATTATAACTCTTAAATTAGGTTTAGCTTATCCCATTAGGGTTACTTTCAGGTTGTTGAAGGACAAGCAGCTGTGCACAGGTGTAATGCACATATTGACATGAAAGAAGACTACTTCACACCATATCCTGCTGTTGTGAATGACAATAACTTGCATCTACATGTTGAAAAGGTTGGTCAGCTTCTGCTTGGTCCTGAAAATGTCAAGTTGGGCCGGAGGTTGATGGCAGGTGACGACTTTGCATATTATCAAGAAGTAATTCCCGGAGTCATTTTTAGCATTGGAATAAGAAATGAGAAAGTGGGAGCAATTCACTGTCCACACTCCCCTTTTTTCTTTCTTGATGAAGAAGTCCTTCCAATAGGGGCAGCATTGCACACTGCTGTTGCTGATATGTACTTAGATGAGCACCAATGTAATTAAGCCACCTGGGCTCTATTCATGTGGGTGATTTGGATGGGCAGTGTCTGAGTATTGGTCTTAGTTGTAGTTAACAGCTCCTTGACGTAAAAGGAAACGATCTATCAAATAATCGGTGCTGCAGGCATTAAACATTCTGAATACACAAGGGATTTGTGAATGTCTTTTAAAGAAATTTGTAGTTTGGCTCAACTAAAGCTGTGCTCACTACATAAGGAACAATATATTGTAGTTATTGTTCCAGTTGGTTGCTATATCCAAAGTTTGATCATATGTTTAACACAAAATATATCCTACTTGATAATAACGACCTACCACAATGTCACACAGTGGTAGTGGCACGATCCAAATTCTTGGCTATAACAGGTGTGAATATCAATTGCTAATTGATAATTACTAGCCTTTAACCTAATTCTATTTTCCACTCCTATTCATACTTGTCTCTATATTTATTCAAGTTCATTTAATTAGTTAAATCATAAACTTATAGGAAAGGAAGGAAACTCATTGAAATATACACCTACTTTTATAATATATGTAGATATTGCCCATTAAGGCACATATCTATTAAAACATCAGTTTCAAAGAGCTTCCAACAAATTTTCAAAACACTTATACATACAACTAGTTAACTTTAAGATTCATTCTCTCACACTACCCCATGTGTTCTTACAAGGACAAGGCAAAATAAAAGATAGTTTAACCTATTCCTTGTCAAGGAACCAAAAAGTATAGGTTCAACTAACCATGCTCTCAGAAAATTCTATGACCTTATTATTTACAAGTTTTCAAAAGGTTGGCCAAAAAGGTGTAGATGGATGTTAGATCCCTAAGGATCAAACTATCCCATGTCCATCATTAATAAGACATGAAGGGTTACAAGAGAATAATCTCTACTTCATGTAAAACTTTGCAACCAATTAAGTTTAAGATTATAATGTAATGGATCATGATCTCATACATTCTTAAGGGATTATCTACTGTGGTGGTAAATACATCAACAGTGATTTCCATGGGATCGTTGTTCATCCTTACTTTTTAACGAGTGGAATAGTAACAATATCTTGAGAATATGAAAAATAGTTTAAAGAAGAGTGAATCTAGGGTTCAGTGAGATCATCTATATTAAACTTATGAATTTTTCAGCAATAGCAAATATACATACCTCAGATTTCATGTCACATTATTATATCATATTTTAGTATTTCCCAGAGTAATAACAATTCAAGTTAGTAAATTAAACAATCAAGATCAAGACTCTCCTTATTACTCCTTTCCACCTTATCTTGCACAATCGCTAGCCTTATCCCTCCAAGTTCCACCTTATCCCATGTTACATATCAAAATGCGCAGATTTGGGATCTAGTTCATATATCTAATCTCATCTCATCAATGACATCTCATCATCATCATTCATAATCTCATATCTCATAGGAAATTTTCAAACTTTCAAATAGTTTCATAACTCATAAAAAACATATCACATAATTTACATTTTCAACCCAAATCACGATCACATATTCCTTGTCACATTATTACAATGATTATCAAGATTATTACTATAGTATCAATATATAAATAATCAGTAAATTAATTCATATTAGCTTATGAGTTGGCTCAATTAGGACTTATTGATGATTATATTGGAAATGGCTAGGAATTGTATGAAGTTAGGCCAAGAAGATGAGAGCTACTTTATGGAGAAATGAGTCTGAGCTGTTTGAATGCATAAATCTAGAGGTGCGAGCATGATTACGATTGAAATTTAAGTAGAATCATGATTAGAATTACGTGATTTGATTGGGAAGGTTTTGATTCAACTCGAGAGGATTTAGTGCAAAAATGTGAGTCTGCTTGCCCAAAATTACTAACTTTTGAGAATTCCAAATATATATGCGATCAAAATCACGATTAGAATTGGAAAATAGGATAGGAAAGGTAGATTCAAATTGTAAGAAACTAGTCAAATTTCCAATTCTTATCGCAAGGCACAATGCAGCTCGATTTCTACCAGCATGATCGTGGGGTCCATGTAAATATGGCAATTTGACTTGTGAGCTCTAGAAATGAAAAAGAATAGTAGTCAAAATAGGGGAAACACCATCCAACTTCCATCAAATCATAAAAGTTCAATATACCATTGTTTTAGAAGCTTAACAAGCATAAATTCAAGCTTTTCCAAACATAGAACAATATTTATATTAACATTTCCAATCAAATTCAAGCTAAGCCATAAAACCACACAATACCTATTTTCCTCATCTTAATCAACAATTCAATGATTCACGTCCAATTAGTTATATTACAACTCACAAGAGAGGTAAGAATCACTCACCTAAATAGTCGAAACCAGGAGATTAAGATAATCTATAAAGGTCTCCTGATGCTTTCCATGAACAAAAAGAAGAACATATTAACTTCTTAAAATTTTCAAGGTTTTTCTTTTATCAAATAATCAAATACTATTAAATTATAATTTCATTCCATAGAAACAAGTTAGAAATACAAGATTTAAACTCTGAAAATTTCATAAATTCATATGGGTTTTTGAAGTGAATAATGAAATGACCAGTAACTTTTAGATTAAAAAATTCATAACTCAGATTATTCTTGATAAATTAACAAGATTTTGGTACTGATTTGAAGAGGAAAAATAGAGGAATTAGCAACAAAAATATGAGAAATTAACATGAAGGAATAAAATACTTATTTAGAGAAAGAGTGAGAGGTGTAGAGTGAGAAGGCTTCCAAGTTAAAGTTTGTGTGTGTCTTACATGAAATGTAACAAAAAATGAGTATATAGAAGGGAAAAGAAACCGATTCTTGAAGGGTAAAATGGAAAAATTTGAGTCAACTTCCATTTTCAACTCTTCTTAGACGAGTTTCTCAATTTTTCTCCTTTAGTAACCTTTCCATTTCTTGCAACTTCGAGTCCATTTTGTGTTTGTTGGGTACTAGAAGCTCTAATTTTGACCTTTTTGAAGTTTTTTGGAAATTAAATCCCAAAAAATATGAATTTTATTCTATAAACATTCAAAATGGAAATTTCCAATTTATGAAGATTCCTAAAATTCACACAATTTATTTTTACTATATTTAAACATTTCATATCTCAAAATTTATAGTTTTGAAACTTTGAAAATTTCCAAATTCACCTTTTTGGATTCCTCTGAAAGGCCATTTTATTACCAAAATTAATTTTAGAAAATTCAAGGTATTACAGGTAGTTCTCTAGTTGAAATCATGCAGCACATGCTTGTCACTCTTGGCCAATATACTAGTCTTCCAACAAACTCAAGTCACACTTAGATAGATAGACGAGATGTTATGGATTTTGTCACTCATACAACTATAATCCTATGCACAACATGTTTGAAGGTAACATAAACTAAAGCAATCGAACAACTGAACCTCAAGAACAGCTCACATAAGTAGCCTTTAGTACACAATGGGCAGAGGACAATTGAGTAGCAAGAGAGACAACTTCTTTTTATTACATATGCCTTATTACTTAGTTTAAAGCATGTAAAGGAAAACACCAAGCCAACACACTCTTAGATCCCCTAGACTAGTGTTAAGAAGTCCCGAACAAGCACCTGACAAAGCCCTAATATGTCCCTAACAAGCTGCTGACATTCCTTTCTAAAGAGCTTTTTGAGCTAAAGACTATATGACATGAATAGATATAATTTTTGTGAATTAATATAAGGTTTTTTCTCATAACTTTGGGAGGAGATTTTGTATCATTTTATATGGATATGAAACTAAGAATGCAAGGAATGTGACCATATTCTTTCCTACTTGTATTGGACAAGCAAATTATGCCAAAATTATAGAAATATCCTTGGAACAAGAAAATTGAAAAAATAATGCATAAGTTGGATCGCTCCTAATTTGAGTCACAAGGCCTCCATACTATGTTTGATTTTTTTTTCATAAAGTTTTGTGTTAAACCAAACATGTTTGTCCCCTCAAATCGTTCACAAGGCTGATTTGTGACATTTTTCCCCTCTTAATGAATGTGAATATCCTCATTGACATCTCAATCTAACCTAGCTTCCATGAAAGTCTTCAGCTTACTCCATTTAAGCTATTCCCTCGAACTTTTCATAAGGGTCTTTAGTGTATTCCTTTGAGCTTCTCCTTTGACCACTCCCAACTTGTCTCTTTGGACTAATGCCATTTGAGAACTTTCGAAAGGATGATACCCTCAACCTGACACAAGATCAGGACAATTTTAGTTTGTTGCTTATCAGCTCCTTCTTTGACTTCCTCTTTGCTTGCCTCCATTGAAAATAATGCTTACCTCCACAGACTTTATTGAATTTCTTCTAAAACTTGAGTTTTGTTATCTCTACAACTTGAATGCTCGCTACCTTTCTTACACTTCACTATACCTCTCGATAAGATCCTCTGACCCTTTTTGAATTGATACCTTTTGGCATCTTGACCATCATAACCCTTTCGTAGTTAATGCTTCCTTAGTATTATGGCTCTTATAGCCTCTCTTAGGATTTTGTACTCTCTAGTGCTAGCATTTTAGAGTTGATACACCTTTGTATCATAGCCATCATAACCACTTTTGTGAAGATTAGTGCCCATCGGTACTTCTGAAGCATAATCTTCTGATGTCTAGGCCACCAAAGCTTATTTTGAGCGCATCCTTTGATGGCTCCCCTACCTTTGCTTGGAAGGGTTGATCATAAAGTAGTCTGTCACTCTTGTTAGCCTTATTAAGAAATTACTAATCATTTTAATTTAGCTAACAAAATTATTTTGATGTTGAAAAATAATTTCAATCAATTTTTATTATTATGTTTTGTTGCTCTCTTTTTAATTTATTTTCAAGTTTCAAAGGAATGCAATTATAATTCAAAAGAGATTCAAGATTAGTTATATGACTTATTTTTAATAGGATCTCTTGTAAATAAATTCAGTTAATTTTTGATCTAAACCTTTTTAACTAAAAATGAGGCAGAAAAACTACTTGAAGAAAACAAGTTTTATAAAAACTATTTTACACTTCATACATCGATTTACATATCAATTTATGCCTTTAAAATTTCTACACACATCGATGTACACATTGATTTGTTTTGACCTTTTACCGAAAGTTAAGAAAAATGTCTACTTTGATGCAGTAATCGATGCAAAAATTGTAAATAACAAATCACATTTCGATTACCACATCTATGAGTTAGTTACAAACAAATTGTAATTGATGCGACAATCGATATAATAACTAAAAGTTAGTTATTCTATTACAAATGGTTATAGCAGTTACAACTGCCTAACTTCTTCTCTTATATAAACAATTTTCTTATCGTTTTTCATACAATTCTTCATCAATTCAAGTATGAATCATTCTAAGAAAGAGCTAAACACAATTTTCTCTCTGTCTTATCTAATTTCTAAGATTCTATCAAAATTCTGGATCGAGATCAATTCAGTTTATCTTAGATAATTTGAGATTTTCATCTCAAACACTGGTATTGTATTCTTTTACTCTTATTTCTTTGTCTTTAAGATTTCTAGGGATTTAGAAATCTTGTATAGGTTAGCAAGGACCTGTTAATCTTGTGTTTTTCCTTAGGTTTAGAAGAGCCTGTCTTAATTCTTCTAGGTTAGCAAGAAGCTTGTTAAATTCTTGTGTGTTTGTTATAAAACTGGCAATTCAGGAGCCTGATAATCCTCGTAGTTTTTGTTGTTAATTCAAGAGGTCTTTTGGTTGAGAAAGATCAAGTGGAGTAAACTTGAATTACGATTTCAATTCAAGTTGAACCACTTTAAAATTTCTGTGTCTACTGATTTTTATCTTTACTGTTGAATTGTTATTTTCTGTTATTTTTCATCTAATCTTACTAATCACAATTACATCTGTAATTTGAATATAAAATAAAATAAAATAAAGGCGTATACAATTTTTCAATGAGAAAAGGGTAAGATCTAATTAACTTCTGCAATTTAAATTCTGCAATATTCTTTTTACCCACCACTCTGGGCGTGACAACTCTAACTTGAGTGTCACATGCTTGTGCACTAGGAAATGTGAGCTCTATGATCATTTCCACAAAGTCTATTTGTTAATTATGATGCCTTAGCTTCATAGAATCTTGAAATGATCTCTTTAGAGTGCTTCAACTTGAATGATACCCCTTTAGGTGATCATGTCCTTTGACATAATCTTGGATTCCTTTTATTGGATTCACCCACTCGATGCATCCCATCAGATGTTTCAACCTTCTGGTTGTAACCACGCACTCTTGCATGACTAAGGCTTCGCCCTTTGGCTTCATTTATTGTTAAACTTGTTCATTTGGATGTGGCCAAACCCTCTGACAAGACCAAAGCTCCTCTTGGGGCTCCTCTTACTAGATAGACCATCAATTCTCACATCCCTCTGGATGGTTAGCATTCCTTTGAATACCGCTATAAATGAGCACATAACTAGCATTTCTGCTGTAAAACAAGCCCACCAACTTCTACACATAGTTACATCTAATGCACTAATAATGTTCCTTCAATTACAACATGCTTACATTTTTATCCATGATCCACTCTAATTTTTTGCTACCATCATGGTCAACACCTTGACAGTGTCTTTTCATGAGTTTAAGGAATGTTTGCTCCTTTTACAACCCTCATATGCTTGGACAAGGCTTATCCATTCCAATTGTCAATCTTGATATGATGAAAACTCTTTTCCACCACCGAACTCTCATATCGATCCACCCTGCCTATGAAGTTTTTTTGCTTACTAGTCTTTCCTACATACTCCTCTGAGTGCTTGGCAAGGCCTTAGGTGCTTAATAAGACTAATGCTTGGTGTGAAGTTAAGTTTGTACGGCCACTCGATTTTCCTTTTAGTAATTAGGCTTTAATACCAACTATCATAGGCCTGTAACTCTCTAATCGAAACTATATTGTGCATGCTTGCTACTCTTAGCCAACATGCTAGCTTTCTAATAAACTCAAACCACACTTGGATAGATAGACAGGGCATTACAAATTTTGTTACCCATATAATCAAAATCATATGCACATGTCCAAAAGTAACATAAGCCAATAAATTGAAGCAACCTCTAGTGCACAATAGATAAGGGACAATCAAATAGGAAGATTGACAATTCTTTTTTATTAATATGTCTTCTTACCTAGTTTAAATTATGTAAGGAAAACACTAAACCAACACACTCTGAGATCATTTAGACTACTATTAACAAGTCTCGAACAAGTGTGCGACAAGACCTTAATATGCCTCAAATGAGTCCTTGACAAGTTGCTAATACCCCCCAAAAGTATTTTGAACTAAAATCCATATGACAAAAGTAGATTTACTATTTGTGATTTGACATAAGGCCTTTTCTTATAGCTCTGGGTAGAGATTTTGCGCCATCTTATATAAACATATAGCTAAAAATGTAAGAAATGTGACCATATGCTTTTCTACTCGTATTAGACAAATGAATCATGCCAAAATTATAGAAATACTGCTAAAATGGGAAAAATTGAAAAAAATAGTTCATAAGTTGGATCATTCCAAAATTTAAGTCACAAGGCCTCCATACTATACTTAATTTTTTTTATAAAATTTTATGTCAAACCAAATACTTTTGCCTTTTCAAATCGTCTATAAGAATGACTTGTGACATTCAAGCTTGCAAACTCAGTTATGGTAGAGGCATGGCACCTATATAATTGCCACTATCACACATTTCTCACATGTGCGAGGGCACTCACTTATATAAAGCTTATTCCTAACAATATTTTTTGAGATTTCTAAAATAGTTAAAGATTGTCCATTTTTTTTGTACATATCATAGACTATATGAAATCAATTATAAATTATCATGCTTAACTGCAATTAAATGTTAATGAGTATCTAAGAGTTTCTCTCGTATATTTTATGAATTATATAAAATTAATTATAAATTATCACGTGTAACTACAATCAAATGCTAATGAGTATCAAAGAGTTTCTCACATATATTTTTGGAGGATATTGATCAACGTAGTTGGCATCCACTATTCACTCGAATCAGCACATGCCAACACATTCCAACTCTTCATTCTTTTTACTTAGTCGCTGCTATTTGTATTATTATTTTTTTAATTTTTTTTACTTCAAGCCCTATAAAAGATCAAGATAAAAAGGAATGGTTGCATATTTGATTGCATGGATTTGGCTATTTGTTCTTTTGCTCTCCTTACTCCTTCTTTACCTGTATATAGCTCAAAGGATCATCCCTAAGTGCAATCCAAAAATAGAAAGATTGATTAATTTCAATCACAAGACAAATTCATGAAAATCTAGAATTGGCTTTTCTAAGAATACAATATAGGCACTTGACATAGCTTGAAATAACATGTAGTCTCCAGTAGTTCGATCAGTAGTAAATCAATCATGTTAGATAAAGAATTAGTATTCGGGATAGTCTAATCTAGATCGATCAACTATCTACACCTGATCGAATGACCTAGGATATAAAACTTAATCAGTAACTAATTGTCCAACCAATATATGACAAAAGATGTGATAAAGTCTGCATGAACGATGTGACACTAGCAACCACTTAGTGAGATTCTCGCTGATATTACCAATACTTTATAAACATGTAGTAACACCTCATTCGTCCAACAACACACTAACTGACACGTTCAATACCTATTGTGGTCAAAGTCATATCTTTAGTCAAAGTCATATCTTTAATATAGCTTATTTAAGGGGATTTGATATTGTATATATCTTTA
>JANHAO010003706.1:0-25606 GCA_026873985.1 Saraca asoca | reverse complement strand
ACACAAGAGGCGTAATTCATAGCAGCCATTTTGGTGAGAAGAAAAAGGTTTTCTTCAAGAAAAGAATTGAGAGTTTCCGAAATAGAGAGCGACGTTTCCTAGCAGAAATGTAGTGGTAAGGCAGTTCCATCCAATCAGAGTTTTGTTTTGCTCATGTGTGGATACCGTAGAGACACGGATCTGTTGTTTTGTGTTCGTGACTCTACATCAAGGCGCAATCTTCTGTTCATGTTCATTGGATCAAGCTGAAACATTGCATTAAGCCGCAGCATCATAGGAGAGGAAGGAGTGACCAGACGTGTTGCTATTTTCTGGATCAAAATCGTAACACCAAGAGGAACCGTGACCTGTGTTGTTGCATTTTGCGATAAACGTAATGTGAAAAGGTAACTTTCTAGACCAACTAGTTTATATTCTACACATGAATCCGTGGCTAGGTTTCAAAATTTTAAAATTTCTGTTGTGCTTGTTGCCATGAAACCCAACACTGCATAGATACACTCATTTGCAAACTGAGTGGACCAGTTTCAACGAACCATAGAGGTGTTGGTTCAAAATATGACTTAAAGAAAGGGGTAGGATGAGCAACTATGTTAGGAAGAGAAGGTGGTAGCACCATCACTAGCTCCTTCCACTAGAAATACACATATCATGGATTTCCTTCACCTTAAACCCATGACATTTCAGGACAATTATCAAACACAGGATTTATAAGATTTCTCAGAGCAGATGGAGAAAATATTGGACATATAAGATTTCCCTACGCAATGCATTAAGTTTATTAGATTTGTGCTAGAAGGAACATAATTACACTAGCACATCGCTTGGTGTGATAATCAAGGTCTAGAAGTCTACCTTGAAACATGGGATAACTACCAAGTGGTATTTTTGAAGTAGTTTTTACCTAAAAGTATAAAAGATTCAAGAGTTCAAGAATTCTCGGATTTGAAAATTCATCCGGGGATAACAACAACTAATCACACCTCTCAATTCAACAAACAGTCCCATTATGTGTAGAGCTTGATCCCAAACACCAAGTTAAGAATAGATTGTTACATCAAAGGTCTGCCAAACTTGTACTTCATAACCATCATAGCTAACAATCAGACTACAATGGCAGATGCCATGAACAAGGTTTAAGGTAAAAACCTTTACTTCACTA
This sequence comes from Saraca asoca, assembly GCA_026873985.1. Classification (NCBI taxonomy): domain Eukaryota; kingdom Viridiplantae; phylum Streptophyta; class Magnoliopsida; order Fabales; family Fabaceae; genus Saraca; species Saraca asoca. Next base: position 24,444 of record JANHAO010003706.1, on the reverse strand, counting down.
AGTACTATGGTTGTACTCACTCCATATTTATAACATTTTTTAAACACACAGCGCTTCAAGGATCTTGATCAACCACGACACACTCCTATTTATGAAAGGTAGGAAGTATGTTTCAACATGCAGGTTTGTCATAGTAGAGCTAGGAGCCAACCAAGTACACCCTATCTTTTATGAGTCAAAAGTTTCTAAAAACATGTTTCTTTTATTTTAATTTATTCATGTTTCCTTCATATACAATTTTTAGTACAATTTTTAATTAAATGCATGCATTATTGTTGAATCCTATTCAAGTATTTAATAAAGGATTTTCATTGCATATAAGTTATGAAATATCAATTTGTGGGTCACCCCTTAGTGATCCATGCTAATCACACCCCCTAAAATTGGGATGTGACAAGTAGCAACTACTACCACCTCAATGTTATTTCCAGCAACCATCGAGACTATATGGGTACAAGCAATAGCCTCTTAGCCAATACACCATCTAGGCACTCCCACCTCAGACTCCCCCAAACATGTAGCCACTATTTGTAACATATGGATGACAACAACAACAATAGTACCTTGCACAGCTATCTGGCACCCTCCTCCTTACCCTCAATCATGCGGCCATCAATAGGAGCAGCATGATGTCAAATAGTGATACAGATGAGGGTTTATATTTTTGTTGACTCATTTCATTGTATTTTTTGAATTATTTGATAGATTTTGTATATTTATCATTATTTATCACTTAATCATTTTATTAAATTCAGTTTCTTTATTACATACCAGAATTGTAAAAAAAAAAGTGAACAAAAATCATATTTTCAATGGAATTATAATAAAAATAAAAAATAATTTAATTTCAAATAGATATTTCAAAATGTTTTTTTAAAAATAATTTTTTTAGCAAAATAACCATTGGAATTTCCACCAAAAAATTATTTCCAACATGTGTTTCTTTGAAGGTAGTTTTCTATCAAAAATCCATCAGAAATTAAAATCTATTAGGAATGATGAGATTTCTTGTAGTAAATTTTGAGAAAATAAATTATTTAAGAAAGGGATAAAATGTTTAGGATTCTTAAATCACCACCAGATTATTCGGGCCAGTCAAGTACCCTTCTTTGGGGAAGTGACAATAATTCAAATGGAAAATATTAATTTTAACTATCTCTGTCATCAATGTATCAAAAACAAATTGTATAATTTGATTAGAAAAATTACTATCTATAATGCAAAATATCGTTAAGGTTAAATTACTCTTCTGCTTCTTATAATTTTACTCAATTTTTTAATGGGTCCTTATAGTGTAAAATTTTGGAATTGGGTTCTTATACTTATTTTTATTTTTAGTTGGATACCTCGTGTCATTTTTCTATTAAATTTTATCAATAATTAACATATATGATCAATAATATGTTAACAATTTATGGACTAGGAGGCACACGACTCAAAGTTTTCTTCCAAAAATAAATTAATTTTGTAAAATGCCATAATTTTCTAAATGTTATTTGTTATTTAAAACATAAGTGCATATCATATGTAATATTTCATCAACAATCATTAATGTACATCAATAAAGTGTTGTCTACATGTGTCAATTACTAGTAGGATTTGATTAAAGTGAAGAGAAATGTCAAATTAAAATTGACAAATAAGTAAAATGACACAATTCCACACTTTTAAATTATAAGAACCTAATCAAAAGTTTAGTAAAATTATATGGAGTAACAGAGTAATTTAATCTATTTTTAAAGATTAATCTATATAATGTGACAATTTCATAATTTTAAATTTTAATTCCTACGAAAACCATGCATGTATAAGATTTTCTTTCTGTTGCACAATATATATGATATTACAATTCTTAAGCTTCAATTTCCTACATAAATAAATACAAATAACAAATTATTGGTATAGTTTAGTGTATCAATAATATTGTATATCAGTCTTAACATTAAAGGTTTTCTTGCCTTAAATAATATAAACTGATGGCCGGGCAGCAGCCTGCTTAATGCACATACATAGATGGGGACTACATAACTTGTTCCTAAAATAGATAATTTTTAGAAAAAAAAATAAAAGTCAACATATACTACTAGCATTTTAGAAGACTTACAATGATACAACCAATCCAAAGCCCGAGTTAAGTTGAAAAGGTTCTCATTTGGACTTTTCCGTGAGTGAAATGTCTATGGAACATGACTGTGAACTTTTTGGTGAGGAGGCTCATGAGGATGAAGTGATGCAGGAGAAAGATAGTGGCCATATTGCTTCTAGTGATGAACTTGAAGCTTCTAGTTCAAAAGAACCGGGACCGGAGATGTGAGACATCAGAGGAAATTGCTATCTTATAGAGATAGGCTTCTGGGTATTAATGGGCACATAATGATGACAATGAAATGGAGGATTGTATGCAGGATAAATTGGTGGATAAGGAAGATGAGGCTACGGTCCTTTTAGAAAACCAGGATCCGCTGTGTCCAATTGTGTTTGTGTCTTTGGAGAAGAGACGTGAATGGTGCAAGCCTTAGAAAAGCTTGTCAATAATCAATCTGCTTAGGAAGAAAATCATATTTAGATACCTAAAAGCTAGATTAGAGAAGCTATGGATTCCTAACGCAGTCTTCAACTTATAGATATTGGCAATCATTATTGTTGACGTCGAATTTTCGTATTGAGCTAAACTCTGGCCAACGGCGGGATTCTTTTAGGATCTCTAACTGTAAACTAGTTCAGACACAATAAATCAATAAAACACACAAGGAAGATGGGAAGAGCAACAAGGAAATACGAGATTTTTAGTGTGGTTCGGCCAAATCTAGATAAAATCGAACCCTACGTCCACGGTAGTGTATTATTGTGAAAGTATCTCTACAAAGCTCTCAGCATATAGTTTTTCTTTCTCTTAGAGTTTCGGCATGTTCTAGCTCTTTCTTTCAATTGGCAAAGTTTCTGCCTACATCAAGGCACTCTTTCTTTTGTAGAAGGCTCCTTCTTCATATTTATAGAGGAGAAGAGGTTACAATAGTAATTACATATACAGTAAAACTATTACATCAACATTTAATATACAAGAAAGAATAGACAGACAGAATCATGTTATTCGGCTGCTGTAGATTGTTTTCAGCAGGTGGGCCCAGTGTGTCTGTTGGGCAAAGTGTGAATAGGTTTTCTATCTAGCGAGCTCCTAGGTCACTGATCATACTTCATTAGCCAGATTGTTCAGTCTGGGGATGTGCCTATCCTGGGGATAGAGAAGTCGAGGTCGAGCTCACTTTGTCATGCACGAGTTTGAGCTGAGGAGGTCACTTTGCGATACAATCTGATGGTAGAGCCATTTGAACATTCCTCAAGCTAGTCCCTTGCCACTCTCAGGCCTCTCGCAAGGCCATCTGGGGCGAACCAAATCCCACATATAACATAAGCCCCCCAACTCTCAGCTCACTTTATGAGCTAGGAGTTGAGACTCTTCGACATCTGTTCAGTTAAAGTCTTCTCTTAAAACTGTCGTTTTATCTACTCTAGGCCATGCTTCTCACGACACGCGTCCGATGGCTCGTGGTGAGTCAGCCATAGCCTTTTCCAAGGCAATAAATGATGACTGTTGGGGGGATGGATCTGGATCCTTCGATGGGGGCAAGCTTGGCTCTATATAAGGGAAGGAGAATTCCTTTTGCCTCTATACTAAGTAAAACATGAAGATTCTGAAAGAACCACCATTATTTAAGGCATTCTGGCCCTCGACTGGGGTGTGTATGGTCTACTGCATAGAAAACTTAGAAGATTTAGCTTCTCCACTAACATGGAGAGATCTCATATAGATCTCAGTCTACATCCTCTCGGTGCTACTGTGAGGCAATTGTTTAGCCGGCCAATTTCCTAGCGCTTCCTAATTTGCTTCCTTCATGAATCAGAACAAGAGTTGGAGGCCAAAGAAAATAAGAAGTTGTAGTGCCGCCAACGGAGATGCATTGGAAAGAAAATTTGAAGACCTTGGTGGCTCATAGGCTCTAATTAGCTAGGGTGTGGCCCTTTGTGGCTAGTCTTTCTTCTTAGTCATAAGTTTTTTCCTTTGTATTCTGATTAGCCTGTATTCAGAGCTTTCAATGTAGTTCTGCCTCATCAAGGTCTTTTAATGGACCCAATTTCCTTTTTGCAATCTCTGGGTGTTGCTCTTGTATATTCATTATTTGAATAATCTGTGTGATCTGTGCATAATCAAAAAACTGTGTGAGTAAATTAGAGTAATCTTATACTCGGGTCGATCCTGTGGCCAAAGAGATAAGTTCACATGAAAGCTGCAAAATAATAGAGTTTGCATGGGAGCTACAAAATAGTAGAGTTCACATGAGAGCTGTGAAATTAAAGAGTGAGCGATCTCATGCTCGGGCCGATCTTGTGGCCAAATAGATAAGTTTGCATAATAGCTGCAAAATAGTAGAGTTCACATGAGAGCTATAAAATTAAAGAGTGAGGGATCTCATGCTCGGGCCGATCTGATGGCTAAATAGATAAGTTCGTATGATAGCTGTGAAATAGTAGAGTTTGCATGAGAGCTACGAAATTAAAGTTGGCCAATCTTATGGCCGGGGCAATCTTGTGCCCAAATAAAAGGTAACCAATCTTGTGGTCGGGGCGATCTTGTGCCCAAATAAAAATGTGACCGATCTTGTAATCGAGGTGATCTTGTACCTAAATAAAAGGTGACTGATCTTGTGGTTGGGGCAATCTTGTGCCCAAATAAAAGGTGGCCGATCTTGTGGTCGGGGCAATCTTGTGCCCAAATAAGAGGATGGCCAATTAGGTGAATCACCTGTTCCAAGGAAATTTAAAATCAATAGAGTATTCAAAATGTTTACATAATTTACAAAAATTACAGAAGTTTAAAAGATAGTCATGATAGTAAGAGATGGCTCTCACTCGGGGTCCTGCCGAGATGGCCCAAGCCACTATCTAGAGGGCTACACAACATAGTCTTGCAAGTGACCTCTTTTGATGAGATCTTTGATAGCGTCTCTTAACGTCCAGCACTCTAAGGTAACATGCTCAAACTCATTGTGGTACATGTAGAATTTCCCTCGATAAAGTCTAGACTTACTGGGAGTCTTCAACGGTGGAGGCTTTCTGAAATCCTCTTTGTTCCTTTTCATTGCAAAGATCTTATCCTAGGCGTCTGACAGGATGCTATAGGTGCTGTGACAACCTGAAAATGGATGTCATTCATCCTTGCTCTTCTTAGTGAGTTCATGATCGAGGCTATCATTTTTGTTTCCATAGTTACTCCTCTTCTTACTTTGGGTTGAGCTACCTACCTCGGGTCTGTGTGAACCAAAAGTCTCTTCCCATCTGATCTGCTTCACTGCTTGCTCATAAAATTCACCCAGGTTACTAACTGGGAACTTGTACAAACTCTTAAATAGCTTTTCATCTTTGTAAAGTCCTGTTGAAATGGCAGTCAAGATAGCCTCATCTGAGGGCTTTTCCACATTGTTGACCTCGTGCCTAAAGCAGGCAATATAGTCTTTCAACGTTTCATGCTTACTTTGGAAGACTGTGGTGAGATGGCATGGGGGCGCGAGCTAATTTTTCAGAGCTTTGTACTGGTCAATGAATTTTTCCTGACACTCCTCCCAATTACTAATACTACGAGCTGGGAGGCTCCTGAACCACATTCGAGGGACTTCACCCAAAGTAACAGGGAAAACGCAATACCTGACTAAGGAGTTGCAAGTTTGGAGATCCATTTGGATGTTGAACAGGTCCAAATAGTTGTGTGGGTCGCTATCTCCATCATATAGCGGAATGGCTGGGACTTTAAGTTTGCACGGGAGGGGCTCCTCCTTGATTTTTCTAGACAAAGGAGTTTGCTCCTTAAAGTGACCTTGGTCATTTCGAGCTTGAAGGTACTCCTCCAAATGCTTGACTTTTTAAAAGAGATCTTCCACCAAAACATCCAAGCCTCCCAGTTGTTGGCTAGAGACTTGGTGGCTTGGTTCATTTCTCTGGCCATATAGATGGTGATTTGAAGTCTGTTCTTGGTCAACTTCACCAAAACGTTCTACTCTAGGTGCGGTGGTCTCAGCCCATCCTTGCACATTCTGTGCTTGTGCTTGCACTAATGTTGTGTCTATTTTAGCTAGTTCTCCCATCATGTGTTTGAGCTTTTCCTGATGTTAGAGCTAGGCTTGTACTCCATCAGTGCCATTGGCAGTGGAAATTCGTTGTACAAAGCAGGCTAAAGGGATGCCAATGGTCGCTCTGATGACAGGAGTGGTGGACAAGTCTGTCATTGTGACATGACCTTCTGGAGGATGGGGTTGTACATTTGAAGCTCTAGTGGCTCTTCCCTTGGCCATTGCAATAGGAAATGAACCAGAACAAGTGAGATCCCCATAGACGGTGCCAAAAATATTGACATCAGATTTTTGTATTGAGCAAAACTCTGACCAATGAGGGGATTCTTTCGGGATCTCTAACTATAAACTAGTTTAGACACAACAAATCAGCAAAACACATACGGAAGAAGGGAAGAGCAGCAAGGAGATACAAGATTTTTAGCATGGTTCAACCAAATCTGAATAGAACCAGACCCTACGTCCACAGTAGTGTATCATTATGAAAGTATCTTTACAAAAATCTCAGCATACAGGTTTTCTTCCTCTCAGAGTTTTGGCACATTCTAGCTCTTTCTTTCAATTGGCAGAGTTTTTGCCTACATCAAGACACTCTCTCTTTTGTAGAAGGCTCCTTCTTCATATTTATAAAGGAGAGGAGGTTACAATAGTAATTGCATATGCAGTAAAACTATTACATCAACATTTAATATACAAGACAGAATAGACAGACAGAATCATGTTATTCGGCTGTTGTAGATTATCTTCAGCAGGTGGGCCCAGTGTGTCTGTTGGGCAAAGTGTGAATGGGTCTTCTATCTAGCGAGCTCCCAGGTCACTGATCATACTTCATTGGCCAAATCATTCAGTCTAGGGATGTGCCCATCCTCAGGATAGAGAAGTCGACGTCGAGTTCGCTTTGTCATGCATGAGTTTGAGCTAAGGAGGTCACTTTGCAATGCGATCTGATGGTAGAGTGATTTGAACATTCCTCGAGCTGTTCTCAGGACGCTCGCAGGTCCATCTGGGGCGAACCAAATCCCACATATAATTGTTATTATGTGATATGGTCTGGTGATAAGGATGATTATGAGAATGCTCTTCAAGATGGATCATGGATGATCATAGACTGTTATTTAGTAGTCCAAAGATGGAGACTAGAGTTTGACGTTGGAATTTTCTTATTTTGGACTTTACAATTTATAAATTATGATGAGTTAATGGCAAGATAATTTGACGCACTAATATAGTGACATAAAGTTACTAAACTCAATTTGGTACTATAACCTATTTTTAGATATTGGGTTGGATTACTGTGATGGGTAGGATCCGAACTCATTTTCACTGTTATTTATTGATGGGTCCCTACTCCTATGTCTCATATGGGTCAGATAGTATTTTTCCTATCAGAATGTTATCTTACAATTTCCCAATTAAGGACTAAAGTCATCAAGAGGAGTGATTCTGTCAAGAAGAAAAGATCAATAAATTAAGCAAGAAGTTCAAGTAATTCTATTCCTTCTTAAATCAATTATAAATTTTATCATATCACAATCATATGATTGAAAGGCTAAAGTTAAAAATTATTAAATTTATTTTAGCAAATAGTATCAGAGCCTGGCTAATTATGTGATTATGATTGATAAAATGTGGATTTTTTAATGTAATTTTTACTTAAATATTATGATCAATAAGTTATTTTGGTGATCAAATTATGAATCATTAAATTTATTTTGTAACTTTTGATATTAGATATATGATATTATGTATGAAATTTACTATGTTTAACTATACTGAATTCGATCATAACTATATGAGAAGTTTTGTGTCTTAAAACTTATTGTGATTGTCTTCAATGTAATGTAAATTCTAGAATTTGTGGTGATCTTTGATTCTGAAATCAATCAAAATGGATTTATACATTTAGTAATTGGCATAAGATTAAATAAAAAAAAAACTGGTTATAATCCAATATGTTAACAAGTTTCTGGGTTCTGACAGTTTTGGATAAATGGAAAAATTTTTCCTTCAAATGTTTAAGTTAACAATAAACATTTTTTTGGGTTATGAAACTTGTTTTAAAAAAAAATTACATTGAAAATGTTTTTAAAATTGGTGTTATATTGTAGTTTCATTGCTAAATTTTTTAGGTTATTTTAGTTAATGAAAACTTCAATTTTTGAATTAGAATTTAAGAAAGTTGAAAATGTTTTTAAAACTAAAGTTATATTGTGTTTTCATTACTAAATTTTTTTCAATTATTTTTTGTTAATGAAAGCTTTAGTTTTTTAATCAAAATTATGTTTTTAAAATTGAAGTTGTATTGTGGTTTCATTGCTCAATTTTTTTGCTTACTTTTGTTAATAAAAACTTCAATTTTTGAAGCAAAATTTGAGTGGGTTGAAAATGTTTTTAAAAAACTGGAATTATATTATGGTTTCATTGCTAAATTTTTTGATCATTTTAGTTAACGAAAACTTCATTTTTTGAATCAAAATTTAAGTGAGCTGAGTAGGGAATTAAGAGAGGAAGAGAATCCAATCAAAATTGTATGTGAAAACAACTTAAAAATGTTTTTTTTAATCAAATCGGATGACCCAAGTTGCAAACCCATTGAGAGGTTAAAAATAACTTCATTTGCGTGGGGCCCGCATGCACACAAGGTAAGTGTGGATCATATGTCGCCTTCCCGATAGTTTTTTGTGATGGTTTTTCCATTGTTGGCCTCCACTCTCCAAGGCAATATATTTGGATATTTTCCAAAAAAAAATTGAAAATAAATTATTTAGTTAATTTTTCTGCTTATTTTTGAATAATTAAATCATGTGATTTTGGCACAAAATTTTTACCATATGATTTCTATAATTTTAGCTGCATTATGTAATTTTTATAGAATTATTTGTTGATATTTAGATGTTGATTAATTTTGATCAACATGGAATACTATTGACTTATATTATATCATTAAATTTTGTGTAGTTGTGTTCTCGCCTTTCATGGGACTTATTACATAAAATTTTGTTAAAATGAAATAATTTTATATGGTATTCAAGAGAATACAATATTAATAATATTGCATACCTTTCGGTATGATATTCTTAATATGGTTTGATTGGTAATAATGTGAGTACAAGGTTAAATGTTATATTCTTCGAATTTTAAATTCCTTTCAAAATTAGGTTCTAAGAATATAATATTTAATTCTTATATTATATTACAATGTCTTAAATACCCTTTTAGTGTTAAATATTATAATGTAATACTATGAATAATCAAATAGTGAGTATTCGAGGAAAATATAAACAGAGCAAAGTTTTTACTTGTGTTAACATAAAGATGCTAGATGGAATGAATTATAAGGACAAAGCAAAGTCATTAAAGTTATACCTAGTGGCAACCAATCTTATTTTGGAACTTCGGCAACAAGAGTCTATTGTAAATGTAAATTCAAGTGCTAATTTGAAAGAAAAACATGAAAAGTAGAAACACTCAAACCAAGTATGTTTGATGACCATGAAGTACACCATGGACAAAACAATTAGACAAAGTATTCCTAAATCTAAGAATGCCAAGACTGTTTTTGAATAAACTGCTAAAAAATTTATGAAGTTTAATAAAGCTGAAGAAAGTCGCTACCTCTCATTACTTGAAGAGATCATATATGATGGTGTTAGTGAAATGCAGGGGCATATTCTGAAACTAGTCCATTATTATAACAAGTTAAAGAATAAAATGTTGATTTGGGTGAAAGTTACTTAATCTAATGTGCACTAGAGTTGTTACCTACTGAATTCGATGTTCTAAAGACGTCTTATAATACCCAAAAAGGTGATTGGACCCTAAATGAATTGTATTTTATTGTTGCACAAGTAGAGGATAATATGAGTAAGGAAAAGGTCAAAACGATTAACCTGGTTTCTCATGGATCAACTTCAGAGCACAAAAAAGACAACAAAGAAAAATTTTCTCATGATAAGAAAAAGGATGGTATTAAAAATAACCGCAAGTCTAAGCAAGCTCAATTAAAAGGAAATTGCAAGTTTTGTAAGAAATATGGGCACAAGAAGGTAGATTGCTTAAAATATAAGAAGTGGCTTGAGAAAAAGAAAGGCACTAAGAAACCTAAGGAAGCCAAGTAATAGAGAATTTATCGTTTGACTTAGAAATAGTGACAGAGTAAAAAGTGCAGCACATGAGAGATATTTCCTTATATTTATTTCCTAAATATGTCTTAGAATTTAAGAACATAGTTTATGTACCCCCTATAAGGAAAAACTTGGTTTAGGTTGCTGCATTGGATTTTGATGGATGCTCTTGTTCTTTTGGTAATTGAAAATTTGATTTACTAAATAATTAATGTGTTTTTAGTTCTTGTGTGTTATTTGATGGATTATATAAAATTGATTTGGATCTTGATTTTGCAAAATCAGTTAATACTGTGACTAAAAAGAAGAGAAGTAGAATTGATGAGAGTTCTTCAATTTTGTGGCACAGGCATTTGGGTCAAATTTTCAAAGAAAGAATACAATGGTTAATAAAGAAATATGTGTCAACTCTAATAGAGGTGGTAAGTACTATGACAAGTATGATGAAATTGGAAGAAATCCTAGTCCATTCACCAGGTATCTACAAGAATGCAAAATCAAAGCCATTTACAACATACCTAGAACACCGAAACATAATGGCATAGCTAAAAGGAGAAACAAGACACTTATGGATATGGTGAGATGTAAGCTTGCACATTCCTTATTGCCAGAGTTTCTAGGGGTGATGCTATAAAGACTTACTACATATATTCTGAATCAATTGTCAAGTAAGTCGGTACCCAAGACTCTATATAAGCTATTGATTGGTAAGAAGCCTAATTTAAGGTACTTTCAAGTCTAGAATTGTAAGGCTAAGGTGAGACGATATATTCTTTACACAAGGAAACTTGATTCAAGAACAATATCTAGATATTTTATCAACTATTGCACTAGTTTGAACGATAATAGGTTTTATTGTCCCTCTTATTCTACCGTAGTTGTTAGATCAAATAGAGTTATGTATTTTGGTTTTGATCCAACTACATTCTCATAAGTTGTGTCCAACCCAAACTCATCAGAATGGATGAGTGCAATTAAAGATGAATTAGTTTCTATGTATAAGAATCAAGTGTGGGATTTAGTTGAGTTACCTGTAGATTCTAAGCCTGTCAAATGCAAATGGATTTTTAAGACTAATAGGGATGCTCAAGGTTGGATTGAGTGGTACAAGGCTAGATTAGTAGCAAAAGGCTACACTCAGAGAAAGGGCATCCACTATAAACAGACTTTTTTACCAATTTCAACTAAAGACTTATTTCAAGTTGTTATGGTGAGAGTAGCTCACTTGAATTTAAAGTTGCATCAAATGGATGTCAAAATAGCTTTCTTAAATGGTGACCTATCAAAAATAGTGTACATGAAATAGGCAAATGGTTTCCAAGAGCAAGAAACACCTTGTTTGTAAACTAAAGAAGTCTATTTATGGCTTAGAACAAGCTTCTAAATAGTGGCATCTCAAGTATGATGAGATATTAACTTCTCTTTGATTCAAAGAGAATGATGTAGACTAATGTATTTACATGAAACTAATTGTGGGCAAGCTTTGTAATTCTAGTTCAATATGTTGATGAAATTCTCCTCACAAGCAATAATGTGAATATGTTGATTAAGACAAAGTGAATACTATCACAGCACTTCGAGATGAAAGATCTTGAGAATGTCTTTTTTATTTTGAGCATTGAGATTCATCATGATAGATCTCTTGGAGTTCTTGGCTTGTCTTAGCAATTGTATATCGAGAAAATTTTGAAGAAATTCAACATGTCTATATGTTCTTAGGCTTCTTCACCCATCAAGAAGGGTGAAATATTTTCAAAGATCCAGTGTCCTTAAAATGATGAAGAAAGGCAAAAGATGAACAATGTCCAATATGCATCAATTGTGGGTAGCCTAATGTATGCTCAGATATGCACATGTTCTGATGTAACTTATATTGTTGGTATGCTAGGGAGATACCTGAGTGATCTTGTTCAGAGACATTGGATTGCAATTGAAAGAGTAATGAGATATCTATAAGGTACTAAGAATTACATGCTAACCTACAAAAGATCAAGAGATCTCATTGTTATAGGCTACTTAGACTTAGACTTTACAGTTTTTCTGCATGATCAAAAATCAACATCTAGATACGTTTTTATGATAGTAGGAAGAGTTGTGTCATGGAAAAGTAAAAAGTAGTCCATTGCAACAACTTTTACTATGGATGCAAAGTATGTGGTGTGTTTGGAAGCTACTAGTGCAGCCATGTAGTTAAGGAATTTTATTATCAGCTTCTATGTTGTTGAGAGAATCTTAAGGCCCTTAACCATTTACTGGGATAATACTACTACTATAAACTTCTTTCTAAACAACAAAAGCTCTGCCCATACAAAACACTTTACTGTATAATATCAATTTGTGAGAAAGAAGATACGCAAATGTGTTACTCACATTAAGTATGTTTCCATGAATCGCATGCTCATAGATTCACTAACCAAAGGCTTAGCTATTGGAATATTTCATGATCATGTAAATAAAATGGGCTTGGATAAGTCTTTTGATGTTTTAGATTAGTGGAAGTATTGAATTATTTTTGTTATTTACATCAGATATGTTAAAAATAAAATATTCATATTGAAATATTCATGATTTTGCCATATATATTATTTGTGCACGTTATGTAGCTATGAGATGTTATTAGAAACATTTAGATCCTAACTCATTATTGTATTGAAAATGTCGATTCTCATGTGGTATCTTGGGTAGATGCTGGGACCATTGTGTAGAAATTTGCATATAGTCACATTTATTGTCATATAAATCTGACTTTGCACATTTTGTTTTTACTCATTGAAATATATATGTACAGTGTATATGACATTAATATATCCTTCAGATATAATGATCTACATCATTGGAAGCTTATGATTTCAATAGACCTGTGAGTGTAATAATATCATAATTGTCTTGACATTAATTTAAACGTGGCAACAGTTTATGAATTGTGTTGTCCAAGTAAGAGATTGTTGGAATTCTTATTTTGGACTTTATAATTCATAAATTATAATGAGTTAATATCAAGATAATTTGAAGCACTACTATAATGATGTAAAGTTATTGGGGTCATTATAGCCTATTTCTAGATATTGGGTTAGATTATTGTGATGGATAGGCCTCAAATCTATTTTCACTATTATTTATTTATGAGTCCCTACTCCTATGTCTTATATGGTCAAATAGTATTTTTCTAATCAAAATGCTATCTTCTGTCAAGAAAAAAAAATATCAATAAATCAAGCAAAAAGTTCAAGTAACTCTAATTCTTCTTAAATCAATTCTATATTTTATCATATCATAATCTCATGATTAAAAAGGTAAAGTCAGAAATTATTAAATTTATTTTAGCATTTAATCCATATAATGATCAGCATAAGAACCTGGCTGCCTAGATCTGAATTCCCAATTTACATCTTTAATATTATAATAAAAATTTTCTGGAGAGGATTGGAAATATAGTAGGGGAAAAAGGAAATCAAGGTGGATATACATACTTTGAGGGAACGAGAGGATCAAGCACTTACTGAAAGAGCCAAGTTCGTTCGAATTTGCATGGAGATGGATTTACGTAAGATATTGATTCCAAAACTCATAATTAGGGGTCGTGATCACCCAGTGCAGTATAAGGGTCTGCATATGATCTGCTTCCAATGCGGAAGATTTGGTCATAGAAATGATAATTTTTTATGTGCTGAGTTGCTATTAATAATGGAAGAGGCCAATGAAGTTGATGAAAGACTGGTAGTGCACAAGGAGCCTTAGGCTGGTGAAAAAGGGAAGAGTATTTTGCAGGAGAATGTGAAGAATGGTGTGGTAGTCGATGATAGGGTAATCACTAGTGAGGATTGGGTAATCACTAGTGAGGATGCTTCCCCAGAGTCAAGTTCGGCGAGCCAAAATCTAGAATAGGAAAACTCTGAAAATGGCACAATCTGGCGGATTGATTGCGGATATTCCACATGGAGGTCAAGGTTTGAGATTTGAGGTGCTAAATAATTTTGAAAAGGAAAATATATTGGAGAATTTCTTAAATGAGATTGGGGAGAATATCAGGGGAAACGTTCCTGAAATGGATATAGTTAATGAGAGGTTTTTGTCAAATAATCAGAGGAATAAAAACAAGAAGAAGGATTTTAAAATGACCAGCAGAAAATCATTGGATTCTAAAACGGCCGGCCAGCATTTGGCCCTTGAAAAGAATAAAATTTCGATTGCTTCTAAAAATAATAGAACAAACCCAATAGGTAAAAGACCATGTTACAAGATACAGGTCCAAAATAACTAGAGAACGCAATAATTATACCTTTGATTTGTCATCATCTCTATCAACAATGTATGCTGTGGATCACAATGTTGCGTGCTTGTCTCATGTATCTGAAACAGAAACAGAAACAGAACATGCTGTGTTGCCTCAGAAGCCTCCGAACAATGTCAAAGCCTCCCAACTCATGAAGTTGTATTCAGCCTCTATGTCAAAAGAGGAACGGGCAAACCTCATGGCTTTATCTAGGGTGGAATACGAAGTCGTTTAGGGTTACTACCCTAGTCAAACTTATTCTGTTTATAAGAGCTTTTAATTAATGTAATTTCATGGGACTGTACAGGTGCAAGATCCCATTCCTTGGGATTCATAGTGTAGAACCCAGAATAAAAGAAAGCAAAGCTGATGAAGTCATTAGAAGAATTGGTTTCGATGGTTGCTTCAAAGTGGACTCAATGGGATATTCAGGAGGACTATTGTTGCTTTGGAATAAATAGGTCTTCAACATTATAGTTATTGCCTTTCCTTTCCAATTCATTTATGCTCGCATTTCTACCAGAGGTAGTTCATTTTCTCTGGTTTTATTACAGGTGTCTATGGATATCCTAACCAACAGCCTAGACAATTGTTATGGGATGGTCTTGTATCTCTTGCTACTATTATAAACGAACCTTAGGTGGTGATGGGGGGGCTTCAATGCATATTTACATGATTCAGAAAAATGGGGGGAGCTGGTTTAAACCGCAGAAGCATGACTTGTTTTTCAAAGTGTATGTATCATTGTAATCATATTGACATGGTGTGTTTTGATAGATGTATATTGTATTAGATAAAGTCATTGAAATATAATTGTGTAAAAATTAATTACAATTAAAATTGTAATTATAAGATAATTTATACATATATTTGTATTTCTAAATATGCCTAGTTATTAAATTATTGAGAAAATAAAATATCAATTATTTATTAATAAATAGCATATATCATGTCACATTCTTATAAGAGAATGTAATGATCTTATTTATACACTGTAAATTATATTGATATTTGAACAAGACATGTGGGTATATGTTATGAAACATATGACTGGATTGATCTGCCATGAGAAACCATATAGAATGTCATCATGTGCTAATAGACTTCTCATGTGAAAAGTGTACAAGTGATTCTTAGACTTGAGATCAAAACAATATCTTATATATAGAATTATACACTTTGATATTATTTTAGACTTGCACTCTTAAAATGTAGGTACACATAATGGTTAGGTATACTATGAAATACATAAAGGTAGTGATTGATCAAGAAAGAATGCATCCTCCTTGGTAACAAAGAAAAATATTCAAAAGATATTTTGACACTTATTCTATGATCAAAATCATATGCCTATGTATTGATTATATAAAAGGAGTTTTATATATAATTAATTGAGAGCGAGCACATAGTCATCTAACATTCACCATAATTGGACATTTAGATTAGGGTTGACACTTGTTGTGAGTGAAAATCAGTTTTTCCTAAGTAGGCTGAAGACCCAGTGGAAAGCTAAGTTTGCATTAGAGGACATCCAGCTCGTTGAGAATGAGAGCACAAGATCCTGGCTCACGTATTTGGCAAATTGCTCTGCTAAGTCCTAACTCACATGTAATTCGAGCTCGCCCCACCAGCCTCAAGCCCGACCTCACTGTCCAAAAAATTATAGGCATCCTGCATTAGGGATCTTGGTTTGTGAAGCAAAGCATCTCCTCGAGACCAAAAGCTCAGCAAGATGGAGTCCAGATAGGCTTGCATCAAGCCTATATTCTAGCCGATAAGAGGGGCCCACCCTGTAGAAAGCAACCTACAATAGTCGATTTGCAATGGCTTAGAGAGTCTTATTCATTTATTATTTAATGTAATAGAATTACAACTTATAATTATTATATGTAACCTTTCTTCCTCTATAAATAGGATGTAGGAAATCATTGTAAAAGGGAAGAAAAGGAAAAAGGCCAATATAGCTAGCCAAAATTCTGTAAATTTTCCTTCAAAATAATAAAACTCCACCGTGTACGTAGGGTCTAGTACTGCCCGAATTTAATCAAACCAAGCTAAAAACACCATCTTCCATTGCTTTCCTTCCTCTCCATTGTCCTCTTCTCTTGTTCTATCTACCAAAAAATAGTTCAGGGTTCAAAAACCAATCACAGTTAACTAGAGTTTGGCCTAGAACCAAATTCCACCATAAATATTTTGGTGCAAGAGGAAGGGCCGTCTGTTTTCTGAATCATCTCTTTGTTCTACTACAATGACGAAAGGAAGGGTCACCAGGAGTTTCAACACTCCAGCCATTCAACTGGCAGCCCCTCAGCCACTTCTTAAAGACATGGTAAGAGAGCTAGCTAAAATTGTTAAGCATAAGCCCGAGATGCACAAAGGCAAGAAGAAATCATAACGCAACTCTAACAATTGTGTGAAGAAGCTCAAAAAGAAACTCATGAAAACTACCACGACCAGTGGTCTACAAGCTCGCAGCAAGCTAAGATTTCTGGCCCCCAGTCCGAAGCTCAGGAGCCAATAATGAGACAAGTTCTCCAAAGGTTGAAACAGCTAGGGGAACACCTCCAGTCTTAGAATAATCAGCCTCGCTATAAGGAAAGCTCACCATTCTCTGTGGAGATCAAAATGTAACCCCTTCCACAGCAACTCAAAGCGCCTACGATCCCATTGTACAATGGAAACAATGACTCATGTGACCACTTGGATGTGTTCAATGTCCAGATGGATCTTCAAATGACTAACCCCCTAGTCAAGTGCTGCGTCTTCCCGACCACATTGGGAGGTATACCTTGGGCATGATTCAGAAGCCTCCCGACTGGCAGCATCAATGGCTGGGAAGAATGTCAAAAGAAATTCATCAACTAGTATTGGGTGTTGAAGAGGTAGCTCACGCCTCCCTGTCATCTTGCAATGATCTTTCAGCGCCAAGGCAAATCACTAAAAGATTACATAACTAGGTTCAAGTATGAAGCCAACTTCATAGAAAATCTTTCGAAGGAAAGCATCTTAATAGCAATCTCAGCGGGACCTCACAAGGAGGAGAAGCTGTATAAGAGCCTTTACAAGTCCCTGGCTCGAGATCTCGTTGAATTCTACGAGCGAGCTACCAAGTAAATAAGATGGAAAGAAACCTTTAGAATAGAGGAGCCCAAGCAAAGAGCAAATGCCTATGGCTCCACCCCAAGTAAAAAGAGTGACAAGAGTCGCAGTCATGATCCTAATCCTCAACTTGCAAAGAAGGCAAAGCCTCAACGACCTCAGCCTCAAGGTGGCTTTGAAAGCTACAATATCCTATCAGATACACATGATAGGATTTTTGCCACAAAAGGGCATAGGGAAGACTTCAGGAAGCCTAAGCCCATAATGGCTCCCTCCAAGTCTAGAGACTCGAGCAAATTCTATGTTTATCACAATAAGGTCAGGCACTTCACCTCAAAATGTTGGGCATTGAGAGATGCCATAGAAGACCTCATCAGAAGAGGCAGATTATAGGACTATGTGGTGAGGCCGTCAGAAGGGCAAGCCCAGTGGACTCAGCAAATCACTAATCGAGAGTCAGAGCCCTCTATTAGAACTATATTATGATCCTGTAATATTTTCATAAGATCGATAACAATTATGGAATCTTTGTATAAATTATCCAGTGGAACGCTGCACGAAAAGAGAGTTACTCCATATTGATTCAATATTATTCACGGTCGATTGGTTGAAATTCAGAAATGCTGCCAAACTAGCAATGAGCTTGCATCTCGGCATCATACAGACACATCTAGAGGTGAGACGGTAAGAAGCCTACCCAGTCGATATATCCAAAGTGAGCCTTATTCCACAAACTGGGAGCAAAAGAGTATAATCCCCAGCTTAAGCAATAAGATTGCTAGCAAGGACAAGTTCCATAACCAACCATTGAGCAACGAGATTGTTGTGGTATAGATTCAACTAATATGCGATCTCATCTAGCAAAGAGCTATCATCTTGTTGAGATGTGGAGACACTACAAAATGCTCAAAAGAGCTCACACAGGTGCACAAACGCTACAAACTCATTATAGCTCTCATGCGAACAAATACTATAGCTCGCCAGCGAGATCCTTCCAGGCACAGCTCTCATGTGACCTATCTGAACATTACTTATTATTGATCGGGGCAACCATATACTAAAGTTCATCACACAAAAAGTTGCAACCGATTGGCCATGCAAGCATTTCATTGATTTGCAACAATATACATAATCATCAGAAGCAGACGAAGGCATCCAATACAACACTCAAGGGGTATACAGAAAAAGCTCATTCACTAAAAGGCCTCATCCAACAAGGTAAATTTATATCACAAGAGGGAAATACAAAAACAAAAACCAAAAGAGCCTAAAGCCATTGTTGAAGGTAGAAAGCCAGCCACCGGGAGACGAACTCCCACCAGCAAGAAGACCAGCAAGCCCGATGGCTCTTGCTTATATCCCTCATAAGCCAGTGATTCCTCCTGGACCAAACCTAGAGCAATTCAAAAAAGTGCCAGGACTCTAGCTAGCAAGGCTGGAAATCATGACGAAGCCATGAAGAAATAATCCAAGGTTTGTACAAGATCTCCCCTATGGCTAGCATAAAAAACTATCCACGAGAGCCATGTGTACTAGGCTATCCACTCCTCAAAGCCCTATGCAGTAGGCCACACACACCTCAGCGCTTCACCGGAAGCCAAATTAGCAAAGGTATTTGGGGACTTAACGAACATGTCCATCTGATCACGAAGAAGCAAGAAAAATTTCTCAAGCTTTATAGACTAATTCGAGTTCAGTGAATGACCTTGCAGATAAAAGACCGTGCTTGATCGAATGGTCCCAAGAAAATCAGATTGTCATACCAATGGCTAGAAGGCAAGGTCATAAAAAGAAGTATGGCCAAAGTCAGATAAAGTGAAAGAGTGAAAGACCAAAAAGACAACACAACAGAACAAGGATTTTGACTAAAATAGCGAAAATTACAACTCCCAGTCCGCAAAGCGAACTGAGAGTTAGGGGGCTTATATTATCGATGAAAATCAGTTTTGTCTAAGTAGGCCAAAGACCCAGTGGAAGCTAAGTCTGCATTAGAGGACATCCAGCTCATTGAGGATGAAAGCATAAGATTCCAGCTCACGTATTTGGCAAATTGTTCCGCTAAGTCCTAGCTCACACGTAATTCAAGCTCACCCCACCAGCCTCAAGCCTGACCTCGCTGTTCAAAACATAGTAGACATCCCACATTAGGGATCTTAGTTTGTGAAGCAAAGCATCTCCCCAGGACCAAAA
Source organism: Saraca asoca (assembly GCA_026873985.1). Classification (NCBI taxonomy): domain Eukaryota; kingdom Viridiplantae; phylum Streptophyta; class Magnoliopsida; order Fabales; family Fabaceae; genus Saraca; species Saraca asoca. Next base: position 4,633 of record JANHAO010003706.1, on the reverse strand, counting down.
GCTCTGCAAAATGGAGTCCAGATAGGCTTGCGTCAAGCCTGTATTCTAACCGACAAGAGGGGCCTATCCCGCAAAAAGCAGCCTACAATAGCCTATTTGCAATGGTTTATAGAGTCTTATTCATTTATTATTTGATATAAAAGAATTGTAACTTGTAATTATTGCATATAACCTTTCTTCCTATATAAATAGGATGTAAGAAATCATTGTAACGGGGAAGAAAAGGAAAAAGGCTGATATAGCTAGCCAAAACTCTATAAATTTTCCTTCAAATTAATAAACATAGGATTTGGTACCGTCCGGATTTAGTCGAACCACGCTAAAAATACCATCTTGCATTTCTCTCCTTCTTCTCCATTGTCTTCTTCTCTTGTTCTATCTACCAGAAAATAGTTTAGAGTTCAAGAACTTATCACAGTTGACTGGAGTTTGACCCAGAATCAAATTCCACCGTTAATAACACTTAAACTATACCCTAAGTTTATTTTAAATATTAAGAGATGAAAGAATTAAATTACAGTCAAATACCTTATCACGGAAGGTTTTGATTAGGTGATCTTAATACTTTGCTAGAAGCCAATCATGATTTATGAATTTATTTGAGTAATTAGGAAAACTTTGTTTTGAATTAAAAGGAGTTTTAATTCAATTAAGCTTGTAGCCACTTATAAATAAATTTGTTGCTAATAGATAGAAACCTAATGGGTCACGCACAATAGAATCTCTTAGATACAAAGTCAAAGGAAAAGTTAGAATGTAAAATGGTTTAAATTCAAATATTGAATTAGTGAACATTTTAGAAATTGAAAATGAATAATTTTAATATGATTAGAAGTGTTCATTAATCAATGATTTAATAATTTTAATAGAGATTAAAATTATTAAATAGTAGCAAATTTTAAATATTGACATTTGAATGTTGTATAAATATTTATAATAACTCTGAAAAAAAATCATAAATAGAGAAATGGTTCCTCACTTACAAAGTTATTTTAATTAATGGATTAAAATAATTTGAGAATTATATTGTAATTGCATAAGAGAGTTTACGAGTTTAGACTCAAGAAAAGAGTTTGGGCTTATTAGAAACAAAATAATGGCATATAAAGATTAATGAGTTTGGACTTATTATAACCCAAGCAAAGAGTATAAACTCCTTGGGCCAATAAAGCAGCACACAAGCCTAGAGTGTTAACCTTAGTCGCGCAACCCAACAACTTGGAGGAGTGAACGGTGCAAGCAAGGTGAAATCCTAGCTTAGATGCCATTCATAATTATTTCCCACTCCTACTTGTGTTCCAATCTCTTCTATTTAAAGAGAAGAGATCCCAACCCTTCAAGAAACAGCATAACAACACACACAAGTGTGAAACCTAGCACATGCATTGTGGATCCAAATCTCTCCATGTGATCTCCCTTCTATTCTCTTTTTTGCATTCAAACACTAACTCTAGCCAAATAAATTCACAATTCCTTTGAGGGCTAACACATCTTAAGTTAAAGAGTTGATTTTCCTACTCTACCTATTATATGAATATTGGTTGAGGCTTTCAATCTAATTAGTTTATGTGGATCACTATTGATATTAGAGATCAAATCTAAAAGAGTTGCGTGAAAACAATCAAGAAGACTTAAGCATAATGATTATTGGAAAGTTCATGGAATTGCTCAGATATCAAATTTGAATTTGAAGACTGAAAATTCTGATAACAATTCTCGAGAATATATAATTCAAATAATTACTTTTTAAGTTTATTTTAATTACACAAAACCTTTATGAATTAATTTCCAAACAAAATGCTTTTCATCTAATTTTCCCAACATTAAGGGTTCAAAATTCACATGGGAAAGGAGAAATTTGAAAGAAAGACTTGACAAGTCTCTTTCTAAGACGAGCTATGGGTTGGCATTTTTGGAGGCCTCTGTCTTTTACTTCTTCTCAAGGGAATCTTACCATAGACAGACCTATCCTTCTTCATTTCTGTGGTGGAAGGCCAATTGTTCAAGGTCAAAAGCCTTTTCATTTTCTAGCTGCCTAGTTAACAAATGATTCTTTTGTAGATGCTGTGAAAAATTCCTGGGACCAGTAGGAGAGCTAGTTTAATGCTTTTACAAAGTTTCGTAATTCAATTTAGGATTGGAAGAGAGATGCGTTTGGCAATATCTTTCAAAGGAAGAAATTCATTCTGGCTCGCTTGGATGGCATGGAGAGGAAACTAGAGATGCGTTTTAGTTCCTTCCTTAATCATTTGAAGAAGGAGTTGTGGATAATATATGAATGAATTCTGCTTCAGGAAGAAATTACATGGCTTCAAAAATCTCGATGTAAATGGCTTATGCATATGGATAGGAATACACGAATTTTTACACCCTCCAATCATTTGTCAAGAAAAAAAATAAAATTGAATACTTAAGGATGAGCAAAACCGATGGCGTTGTGAGCCAGAGACTTTGAAGAATATGCAAGTCAATTATTTCAGTGGTGTTTTTGCTAAAGAAAAACTCAGTATGACCCCTTTTCCTTTAACAGGTAGATGTGCAACTATTTCTATTAGTGACCTTAATGTTATTCAAATGCCTTTCAAAAATGATGAAATCAATTAGGCTATTTTCAGCATAGGGACATTAAAAGCATTGGGGCGGGATGAACTTTATGCAATTTTCTTTCAAAGCTGAGCAGATATTATTGGCAACTCAGTTTGTAATTTTGTTAAGTAAGTTTTTTTGAACTCGGGAAAGTTAGTGACATTAATGATGAGATGCTTCTGGTGTTAATCCCAAAATTGGATAGCCCAGCAAATCTAAAGAACTTTCACTCAATTAGTCAATGCTATGTCATATATAAATTTATTACAAAAATTATTACAAGACTTAAGGGTGTTATAAGGGTCTTATTGAGCCAAATCAATGTAGTTTTATCACAACGTGACATAGTTCTGGTAATATTATTGTTGCTCAACAGACCATTCAAATAATGAGATAGAAAAAAAAAAAGACAAGAAAGGATTCATGCACATCAAAGTTGATTTGGAGAAAGCTTACGACTGAATGAACTTGGATTTCTTACAAAATAATGCATATTGGCTTCAACAGTCATTTCATTTCCATTATTATGCACTGTGTCTCTACCAACAGCGTGCAAGTGATATGGAATGGAAAACCTACTAACAGTTTTCTTCTTAGAATCAGGCAAGGAGATACCTTATCTCCTTATTTATTTCTTATCTATGTTGAGAGACTGGTGCCTTGCACAGAAATGGAGATTAGTGCAGTCCTCTGAAAGCCTATGCACTTGGCTAAAAATGGTACACCTATCTTTCGTCTTCTTTTCGCAGATGATTCTATCTTATTTGTGAAGTCATCTCTGGATGAAATAAATATTATTCATCATTGTGTTGAACTTTTTGCCTTTGCTGTGGAGAAAGAGTTAATAAGGCAAAATTTAGAATTTTTTTCTTAAAATATGCGAATCACAATAGAGTGAAGAAGATTGGGGATGCTCTTGGTTTCATAATGACTGCTGATTTGGGGAAGTACATCGGAATTCCGTTACTTCGTAAAAAGGTTTACAGGAATACTTTCAATTTTATCTTGCATAAAGTGTCTCAAAGGCTGAGTGCATGGAAGGCTAAATCTCTTACTCTGCCTGGCTGTATTACACTCACGAAAGCTGTTATCACTCCCATGCCTTTGTATTATATGTAAACTAATAGGCTCCCTATCTCAGCCTGCTCTTTAGTTGAAAAACTGAGAAAAAATTTTATATGGGCAGGAAGTAATGACAGCCGCAGAATCCATCTTGTTTCCTGGAAGGATCTGTGCAAAGAAAAGAGTGCTGGTGGCCTTGGGCATTCGTAAATTTAAAGAGTGCAATGATGTTTTTTTTAATGAAAATTGCTTGAGGTGTTTTGGATCAAGATGACTCACTTTGGGCAAAAGTCTTTAGAACAGAATATGCCCAGTGGACCTCAAAAAATTCCGAATGTAACCCATAAGAGATTCAAATTTAAGGCAAGGTATTTGCGATATTTGGGGTTCAATGACGGCTGGAGTAAAATGGAATATTTGTAATAGAATGGATGCTAGATTTTGAACGATGCTTGGATCCTTGGTTAAAATGCTTTAATTTCTTATGATGAAGTTCAATTTCCAGGACTTGAGGAAAATTATGTTGTAGCATCATATGCAAACTCAAATGGTGATTGGGACTTTCAACATTTTGCTCATGCCATGCCTGACCACTTTGTTCTTCAAATTATGAGTGTTGTCCCTCTGAATAATGATCTCAGGTCTGATCAGATTCATTGGGCGAAAACTAATAATGGGAGATTTTCTATAAAATCAGCATATGCATGAATCCCGAAATGATTCAAGCACTGTTTAGGCTTCTCCTTTGTGGAATAAAATTTGGAAATGGAATGGTCTACAAAGAATTAGAAACTTTCTATGGCTTATTTGGATTAACAAAAATAAAATGGTGTTTGAAGATGTAAAGGAATCTCTGCATGGTCTCATCTTTTTGGCTTCTGCAAAAGCTAAAGTCTGCTTTGTTGGTGTTCATACACTAACATACATGCAATAATATACAATAAAGCGGAAGCATAAAGGATCAGATTACCTCCAGCCATTGCTT
>JANHAO010003705.1:0-25628 GCA_026873985.1 Saraca asoca | reverse complement strand
AATACATATACAGCAGCAATAAATCAATCCAAAATCAATAAAACAATAAACAAAACACAAATCAAATTCATATACATCAAATCCAACAGCAAAACACATATACAGTAGCAAAACGACATTCAAACGAACTGCGGCCGAATCCAAAACACCGAACGAAGAAACAAAGGAAACAATCAGTAAAAATTACTAAAAAAGGGATTTTACCTTACTATGGCGCAAATGGAACTTCAAAAACCAAACGAAATGAAGAAACCTCACCGGAGAAGACGACGGGACGAAGGCAAACGGCGGACGCTGCGATGGTTTTCAAAAATTTCGGCCAGATCTGCAGAAATGAATTTGGGAACAAGTTTAAGGGTTTCGAAAATTCCAATACGAAAATTCCAATGAAAAATTTTCGTTAGAATTTAATAAATAATCAAAACGCGCCGTTTTATTTAAGCGTGTTTTAAAATTCCAACGGAATTTTCCGTTGAAATTCAATAAATAATCAAAACGCGCTGTATTATTTAAGCGTGTTTGATTATTCCAACGGAACATTTCCAACGGAATATATTCCGTTGGAATATTCCAACGGAGACATCACCGCTGTAATGTCCGTTGGATTATTCCAACGGATATATTACTCCGTTGGAATATTACCACTTTCTATTGAATTATTACAACGGACTGATAGTCCGTGGAAAAATCCGTTAGAATATTTCAAGGGAATATATCCGTTGGAATATCGAGTTTTTCTTGTAGTGTACATTGACATATTTTCAAGTGTTAGAAATATATATTTACGAGGGTCTTTTTTACTATAGTTTTTAAAATGTGTTCATAAGATCATATTTCATCATATGTAATTTTCAAAATGCTTTAGTTACTTTTCTTTCTCTATCTTTCTTATCGTGATGCAGATTGTAAGAAGATTATAGGATATAAGCTAACAAACAATGAATACAAATAAAATGTAGAAAAATTTTATAAAAGGAATATTATTTTGACAAAAAAAAAAAGGTCTTCTCTCAGCTGAAAAAGTAAAAGAAGAAACCATAAAAAAGAGAAAACCTTTTGAATTGAAAAATAAAGTAAAGAAAAACAAAAGAAGCCTTTTGTGCTCTTTTTTGCGGCAAGAAAAAGGTTACCAACTCACAAAAAGAAACATCAAAAAATTTGGGATGGCTTCTGTAACAATAACGATTGATAATATTTAAAATTTGGACCATCAGAACAATTATACAATAAAAAAATAAAAAAAATTGACACTCAGACTAGTTATGCAATAATGTTTTAAAGATATTTAAGACAACAGTTATGAAATTAAAAATCATTTTAACTTAATTAATATTTAGAACTTGAAATTTAAAAATATTTTACAAATCTAAAACAAACTTAATTCATGAACGGATAGTATATAAAATTTATGCCTTTGAAAATGGGTAATTTTGATATACATAAGTGATATTTTAGAGATATTTAAAACAATAGTTATGCAAAAAAATCATTTTCACAATTAATATTTAGGGTTTAAAATTTAAAAATATATCACAAATCTAAAACAAACTTAAGATATATTACATAAGAGAAGCTATTAATATTGTCTTGGAATATTTACTAGTTCCCTAGTAAATTTTTTCTCTCCAAATATTATATAATTTTTATTAATTATTATTTATTTATTATTTGAAGAATTAATATTCTCTGTCATTATTAATATGTCAGTTTTTATAAAATTTATTAAATTTGAATTGCATCAATTTATCTAGTCAATTTTATAGAATCATTGAACATCCTCAAAATATGAGTCCTATATTTGTGAAGAAATATTCCTTAGTATAATGAATTAGTCATCTATTGTTGACTAAAACAATTTGTAATTTTTCATTAATTTTTATAAAAAAAAATTATGACTAAAATTAACAAATAAAAAGATTCAAAATATCTTAAATCTAAAATTTTATTAATATTTATTAGCAATGTTGTATTTTCAATATAAAAATTAAATTAGATATTTTGAAATAGTTTTTTCTGAAAATAATTAAAATAATCTTATAAGTATAAATATAAATTAAAAATTATGAAGTTTATAAATATTATGAATATTTATTAGTTATGATGTATTTTCAATATAAGTATTTCTTCTTGAAATCACTCAAAATATCTTTTTTTTTTAGTATCAGTATAGAAAAACCCAACCAATAATGCCATTATAAAAATAAATATGAAATTTTCATAATTTTATTTATAAATTAATCATAACTTTAAACATAAATCCATCATCTTATAATATATTAAGGATGAGATTAAATATTGACGTGCTAAATATTTATCTCTCTCTAATTATTGGTTGCGTAAAAATATTTATAATTTATAATTTATTAATTTTAGCCATACATTTTGGTGGTAAGATAATAATGATGAGCAATTACAATACAATCATTTATAACATTTATTTCTCCCAAAATTGGCAAATACAATGCAATTGTAATTAATATTTCATTATCTCTAATTAAAATCACGAGCTGCTGTATTAAACAATAAAAAAATTGTTTGCATTTGCTTCAAATAATGATAATAAATACAATTTATTGTTAAAGCTAAACATTATCTAACTCTTACATAAACGGACTTAACAAATGATTCATATTATCCTTCGTAAAAGATATTATGCTTTAACATATGAATCCCAAAATTAAAAGTTGACTTGAAAAATAATCTCCTCACATAATGACACATGACAGGAAGGATAAATCTTATTGTTTTATTTGATAAATGTTTGAACTTAATATTTTCAATAAATCATCTAAATTTTTTATCATTAGATGACATCCAATGACTTTTCCAAATTTAATTCCTCAGTTTAACAATTATATCTAACAATAAAATTTACATGCCTCACAGGATTTTTTGGCAGAAAAGCTCTTGCAAGTGACAATAGCACCCCTAACTAAAATTGTAAATGACAATTTCACGCGTAAATTTTGGTGATAGCTACGGCCACTATTTCAAATACGAACTTGAAGTAGGTATGATTGTTTGATTAACAGCATTTTTCAAAGCTTTTCAATGATTAATTATCAGGTAAGTATATTGTCGTTTGCAAATATTTTCCCACAAATTCATGTCCAAGTTTCGTTAAATTTAACTGTAAAATTGGATGGAAGTTCACAAAGTGCAATAATAAGTGATATTAAACTAACCTGCAGTGTGCTTATTTTCTTAAATTAGGAAGCAAAGTGCTATAATATTAATAAATGAGGAGCTAATACGTGCTATAGATGAAGCAGCCTCTGAGTACAGCGAGGTCGAAGAGGATTTTGTTGTTCATCCTGACCTTGCTAAGGGTCAGCAAGTCATTAGTGGTCCTTGTTCCTTAAGCCGTGCAGTGTTTAAGCATTACCCCTTGACCATTAGACTTGACGACCTTAAGGACATAGTTAAGACATATCATCTTCCTAAAGGTTGTCGTATTTTGATGCCTTCTCCTAATGACCATGTGGCCTATCCCCCTTTGGGTTTTATAGCTACCAGCACTCATTACCTTGATGTCAGGTTTAGGTTCTCAGTTCACCCTTATATTGTGGAGTTATTGAATAAACTAAAGCTTTGCCCGTGCCAGCTCACCCCGAATTCCTATTTTCAGCTTACCTCCCTTGCCTTGTTTATCTTAGGAATAATCTCCCACCTCCTTCAGCAAAGGTTTTTTACTATCTTTATAGCATTAAAAGGGAAAATCTAATGTAGGGAATTACAACACCCACTAATTTTACGTTTCTTGCCTATCTTTGTGTCGTCTTCACAATTTTGGTTTTATCCTTACTCCTAATAAGTGAGCTGAGGACACACAAGCTTGCACAAAATTGCTTATTTCTTATTCTCGATCTGATATTTCTGTTTTATTTTGTAGAGGAAGCTGGTAAGGAGAAGCCAGCATTAGGGGCTGAGGACATTGAGGTGCTAGTTCAATTTGTTACTATGAGCGACTTTAGAAACAACCTCAAATTTGACGAGGAAATTTTACGCTCACACAAGCTTGCTCTAGCACTAAATATCAAGCTTACTGAAGACATCAAAGCTCGCCAAATCAAAGAGGTTAGTTCAACAAACTTCCAAGAGTTTGGAAGGACGGCAGGGCTGAACCTTTGTGATCCTCGAGCCCGTACTCAGTCTGTTGACCCTACTGCTATTGCCACCTTATTGACTCCAACTACTACTACTGCTCCTACTACCAAAAGTCAATCTTCTTCAGCTGTAGCTATAGCAGCCTCTCAAGTGATGATACCTATTTCACAGCTGCAAGTGGTCAAGGCGATCTAAGTTCCACCCTTACATAAACCCTTTGCTAAGAAGTAAAAAATGGACAAAGGGAAAAAAGTTGCATTTGAGTGAGTTTTATCTAAGGTCGGAGCTGAAGGATGACCTGATGGCCTTTGCTGAAGAACAGAGGCTTATTTTGACTTTCTCAAGGAAAGTGTGGACCAGACTTTGGGAACCCGTACCCAAGCACTAGAATCGAACATGTCTGGGGAAGGCCTAATGGGCTACATAGTTCGTCATGGTCTACTGGTAAGTTAGGTCCTCTAACTTTAATTCTTTTGCCTCTTTGTGAGCTAATTTAATTGTTTGATTTCACAGAGCATGCTGGGAGCAATTAAGCTAAGGAACAAGCTTCTGGTTTGGGAAGAGGAGAAGAAGAAGCTTAAGGGTGACCTGGCCATCATAAAATCTGAGGTGTTGGAGCTGAGAGACATAACAAGAAATGCTGAAGCTACCAAGAAAGAGGCCAAGGATGCTTTATCTCACGAGGTAACAAATCATGAAACTGTCAAGTCTAGCTTTACTTTGGAGCTGGTAAGAGTAAAAGGTGAGCTAGATGCGGCAGTGCAGCGAGTTGAGGCTATTGAGAAAGAGACAGAAGTGGCCAGGAATGAAGTTGCTTTGGCAAAAGAAGAGATTGCTCGAGCTAAGGCAGAAACTGCTGAGCTAGTGGTGAAAGCAGAGGATAATACCTCCATAAACTTCTTGTTCACCTTATGGGAAAATCACCCAGAGATGGATTTTTCCTTCTTTGGTGGGAATGTTCATGAAACCATTAAAGGCTTTAAGGAGGATGAGAAGGCAACTTCTCCTAATAAGGATGCATGGCCTACAGGTGGAGTTTCTTCTGGCCAAGGCATTATTCAAAAAGAGAGCAACACACAGGTCATAGTGGCTACTAATGAACAAATAATGGACGACCTGCTTATCCCATATACTAATCCTTCATTTCACAAAAGCTCAGCTCCTAAGGGCCAGTCTTCTTAGCAGGACATGACATTGTAATTTTTGAGTTCCATTTTTAAACTTTGATATATACGTTCACCTCCTTGAAAGGGGTTTTTAAATGATAATATTTCTACTTTGTTCTTTGGTTTCCACAATTGAATGCTCCGTAGATTGCATGCAACACTTCTGCTAGTAGATCATAGCTTAATAAGTATTCAACAAATCGAATGCCCAGTAAGTTGTATCAATGTATCTTCAGTTAGATAACCATGAAGATGTATATTTACCAAGCAAGGCAATGTATATTTATCCACTGCCTATGTCAATGTGTATTTACCAAGCAAGGTAATGCATATTTGTCGGATTAACCAAGATAATGTATATTTGACGAGTAGATCATAACAATGTATATTTGCTCAAGCTAGATAATGTATATTTTCCAGGTATTCTTGGCAAGTTGTGCTTTAGCTAGCAATGAATTAAGTGATCAGGCAGGTCGCAAGAGAACTACACCTCAAATATGACAAAAGTTCATATGGGTCGCATAAAAGTTGTGCCCTTGATAGCAAGAATAGGTCACACCACCGTAATGGTGTTGCTCAGTGGGTCATGTCACAGCAATCTCATTGCTCAGTAGGTCATATATAATGATTCTTTGTTTAATTTGAAAGAATATCGACTAACAAAATGGCTCTTTTTGGCCCAAGAATAGTTCGCTTCTTGTAAAACACTTTGAAAATTCATTCAAAATATATTCAGATATTAACAAGCAAAGATGTAATGTTATAGGAATTAAAGGGTGAATTAAAATTTATTCATAGTATAGGCAGAGATGCTCAGCATTCCAAGCTCATAGGGATTTATCTCCATTCAAATTTGCTAAATGATAAGCTCCATTCCCCCAAGTCTTTTTTAATTATGTAAGGGCCTTCCCAGTACGGACCTAGCATCCCTTCACTAGCCTTGCAAGCTCCAAGAAGAATAAGGTGCAGTATGAGGTCGCCAATTTTATAGCTTTGAACTTGGACCCTTCTGTTATAGTACCTCATGACCCATGTTGGTAGGTCACAATCTTGAGGCGAGCTATTTCTCGAATTTCCTCTACAAGATCAAGATTTGCAGCAAGCAGCTAATCATTAACTTCTTGGTCAAATGTTGTTTTTCGCTGTGAAGTCACTTCAAGTTCTGTAGGGATCATGGCTTTAGATCTGTATACCATCGAGGAAGGAGTTTCTCCTGTGGTGCTATGAGTTATGGTTTTGTAAGCTCAAAGTCCTTTTTGCAACTCATCTACCCATGCTCCCTTCTTGGCCTCCAACCTTATTTTTAAGATTTGTTTGATGATCTTATTAATAGCTTTAACCTGCTTATTAGCTTGAGGATGGTCTACGGCTAAGAAGCTCTCTATAATTTTAAGGTCGTTGTAGAACTTGATGAATTGCTTATTATTAAACTGGGTCCCATTATTAGTCACGATCTGTTGTGGGACTCCAGACCTACAGATAATATTTGCCCACACAAATTTCTCAATTTTTGAAAAAGATATTTTCGCAAGTTCCTTAGCCTCTACCCATTTGGTAAAATAGTTAATAGCTACTATCGCATATTTACAATTCCTGCGACCTGTCAGGAATGGTCCAATCAAATCCATGCCCCAGATCATGAAAGGCTAGAGACTGACCATTTGTTGTAGATAAGCTGGTAGAGCTTGTGAGACTTTGGCATTTGTCACATCTTTTTACGAGGTCAAAGGCATCCTGCTTCATAGTTGGCCAATAGAATCCCTGTTGGAGTGTCTTTTGAGCTAGAGATAGCCCCACAACATGGTTCCTACAATGACTAGCATGGATTTCCCTCAGGACGATGACACAATCATTGCCATCTATACACCTCAAGAGCAAAGTGAAGAATCCCTTTTTATATAACATGTCATCAAAAATACAATATCTGGCTGCTCGAGCTTGCAGGTCACATGCTTTAAGTTTGTCTTGTGGCAACTTGTCATCTTGCAAGTAATCCAAGATTAGATACATCCATGAGTCCTTTGCCACAGCTATTACCATCATAGCATCTTTCTAGTCTGTGCTTGGTGAAGGAAAGAACTCCACTAGAATTGTTCCTAGGAAATTTGCATCTCTTATTGTGGCTAAACAAACTAATGCATCTGCATGTGCGTTCTGAGCTCGTAGAATTTGATTGACCTCATATTGCTAAAAAGAATCAAGCAGTTCCCTCACCTTTTGAAGGTAAACAGCCATTTTTAACCCCTTGTTTGGCATTCACCTTGTACATGACAAACTATGAGCTGGGAGTCACTAAAAAATTTTTGGTTTTCATCTCATATCTCTTTTGCTAGATGGAACCCTACCAGTAGTGCTTGGTATTCAACTTCATTGTTTGTGGCTTGAAATTCAAATCTTAGTGTGCAAAGGATTTTATACTTCTTTGGGCTGATAAGAAGCACTCCTGCCTTAACCTTTTGCTCGTTTGATGACCCATCAACATATAACTCCCAATATGAAGCCTCTGGGCCTTTAATCCATCCTCTACAGAACCTGTGAATTCTACAATAAAATCTACTAAGGCTTGTCCTTTGGTCACTAGTCACGGCTTATACTCAATGTCAAACTGAGCTAGTTCGATTACCTATTTGAGTAAGCGACCTGAAGCATCAGTCTTCTATAGGATTTGCCTTAGTGGAAACTACATTAGTACTATTATGCTATGTGCTTGGAAGTATGGTCTTAGCTTCCTTGATGCCATTACAAGGCAATAAACAAGTTCCTTCATTAGCAAGTACCTTATTTTAGCATCTAGCAATCTTTTACTTACATAGTAAATCAGAAACTATGCTCCACCTTCTCTCATATAAGGGTTGTACTGAGAGCTTGTTGGGATACCCTTAGGTAAAAAATGAGCTTCTCACCTTCCTTTGGTTTGGATAAGAGAGGAGCTTGGCCCATGTATTCCTTAAGCTATTGAAAGGCGATTTCGCATTGCTCAGCCCACTCAAAGCGCTTTGCCTTTTTTAGTGCATCAAAGACGAGGACATACTTATTAGTCGCTTTCAAAATGAATCTACTAAGTGCTACGACCTGACTGCTAAGACTTTGAACGTCTTTGACTCCAGTTAGGGATCTCATGTCAATTAGAGCTTTGATTTTTTCAAGAGTTGCCTCAATTCCCCTATTGTTTACCATAAATCTGAGAAACTTTCCTAAAGTTATTCCAAATGCACACTTGAGTGGATTCAGCTTCATTTGATATTTCCTTAGAATTGAAAACATTTCACTGAGATCGCATATGTGGTTGACAACCTGCTTAAACTTCGCCAACATAGTCGGCGTATACTTCCATTGTTTTCTTGATTTGTTCCTTAAACATCATATTTACTAATTACTGGTAAGTTGTGCCTGTATTTTTCAATCCAAAGGGCATTACCTTATAACAATACAAGCAGCGGTCAGTGATGAATGAAATGTGTTCCTCGTCTTCTAGATTCATAGGGATCTGATTGTATCCTGAGTAAGCATTTATAAAGCTAAAAAGGTGATGACTAGCAATTGCATCCACGAACTGGCCAATTCTTGGGAGAGGAAAGCTATCCTTTGGACATGCTTTATTAAAGTCTGTGAAGTCACTTCCTATTCTTCTTTTTCACAAGTACAGGGTTGGCTACCCAGGTTAAGTAGTGAGCTTCTTGGATAAACTTATTGACTTAAAGTTTATCCACTTCTTCTGTGAAAGTAGCATAATGTTCAGTGGTCATAGTCCTCCTCTTTTGGTGAACTGGCTTATGAAAAGAGTCAATATTGAGCCTATGTGACATGATCTTGGGATCAATTCCTACCTTGTCTTTATGGTTCCAAGCAAAAACGTCCAAGTTTGCCTTAAAAATTTTAGCTAGCTGGACCTTCATGTCTGGAGATAGGTTTTTTCCTAACTTGAGGCGTTGTTCAGCATCTGCCTCACTGACTTGCACGTCTTCGAGCTATTCTACTGGTCCAACTATTTTTTTGATATTTACCTCACGGGGGTCGAGGTGTGGCTAACTCCTTATGTGCTTCCAGCTTGTCGTTCTCTGCTAGTCACCACATCAACCTTCTTCCCTTTTACTCCTAATTTGACCACATCTCATAACAGCGTCTAGGTACTTGTTATTCACCTTACGCACATTCAACCCCGTTTGGAGTTAGGAACCAGATGGTAAGGGTTCTGGTAGATGTGACCATGTCTAGGTCATTCATGGCAAGTCACCCAAGTACTACATTGTACATTGAAGGACAATCTATAATCAAAAAATTTGCCAGGATAGTGGCTTGCTGTCTAAGTCTTCTAGAGTGATGGAAAGTCTAACTTTCCCTACTGGTAGTATTGCATCTCCCGTGAAGCCATAGAGGGGTTCTGGGGAAGGTTTCAGCTAGTCCGAGCTTAGATCTATTTGATCAAAGCATTCCTTGTACATGATATTCATCGAGCTACCAGAATCAATCATTATTCTCCGCACTTCGACATTACCAACTATGGCTCGGATAACCAAGGTGTCATTGTGTGGAGAACGTACTCCTCGTGCATCTTCATTTGTAAAGGTGATGCTGCCTAAGGTTATTTTATCCTTCTTGGCGAACCTCTCAGATTCACTATGATTCGTAAATAGGACATGGTTTACCTTTCACATGTAGTGTTCATGTGACCTATTTGAAGTACCTGCAATGTAAGGCCCACCATAGATGGTGAATATTGTTCTCATTACAGGCGCCTCCTCCTGTTTGGAAGTCCGCTAGCACTGTTGCTACACCAATTGCTAGGGTTGCTGAGGTCGATGACCTGCAGGTCGTACCACGTAATCTCTCAAGCGACCTCTTCTAATCAAATCTTCAATTACATCTGTAAGTGCCCAGCAATCTGAAGTGTTATGCTTGACTTTATTGTGGCAGGTACAAAACTTGTCTCTGTTTCTAAGTTTGTTAAGGATCTTTATGGTTCTTGGCTTCCCAAAGTTCTCCCTATTCTTTTCCGTTACAAAGATTCTATCCTATGTATCTGATAGAATGTTGTAATTATCTTGGCGACCTAGATGCTGAGATCACTCATTCCTAGCTTTCTTTGCAACTTAACTAGCTGAGCCATCCTTCTGGCTTTCCTTGCCTTTTTTGCCATTTCTTCTCTTTTTACTTTGGCTAGCGGTATTTGCCCCTCCTTTTAGTTGGACATTCTTGGGCTGAAGGTTTCTTCGCACCTGACTTCCTTAATAGCTCATTCATAAAATTTAGCTAAGTCTCGCACCGAAGACTTATATATGCTCTTGTATAGCTCTCTGTCCTTGCGAAGTCTTGCCAAGATCGTTGTTAGAATGCTCTCATCAAAGGGACTTTCTACATTGCTAACCTCGTGTCTGAGGCAGGTGATGTAGTCTTTTAGTGACTCATTCTTTCACTTAAAGACCGTTACGAGGTGGCAAGATGGTGCGAGTTACTATTTCAACATCTTGTATTGGTTAGTGAATCTCCTTTGCACTCTTCTCAACTACCAATGCTACATGTTGGGAGATTTCTGAACCACGTTCAAGGTATGTATCCAAAAGTAGCTGGGAAGACCCAGCACTTAACCAAAGGACTAGTCGTCTAGAGAGGTCGTAAGGGTCATTATCCCCATTGTATTGTGAAATTGTGGGGATTTTAAATTTATGAGGGAAAGGTTCTGTTTCGATCTCACTAGTGAACGGCGTCCTCTCCCTATAGCATTCTCGGATACCCTGTGCCTAGGGGCATTCTTCTAACTACTTCACCCTTCGGAGTAACTCTTCTACCATTGGGCCATGAGTCTCAGATTGTCAGCTGGAAGATTGTTGACTCCTTCCACCTCCATGCACATAGAGGTGACAATCTGAGGCCTATGCTTTTTCTGCCCATGACCTAACAAATGTTGACGTAAAACATGTTCTTGTCTGGTCCTGTTCGAGCTTTTCGCTTAACGTGAACTCTCACATTGCTAATCGTTATGATCCTCGTGTGCCCGATTGACATCTGATCTCTTTCGTAAGTTAGAGGAACGAGCTGAATCAGTGTGCCAATGCGCTTGTCTAGCTGGCCACTTCTTCTGAGCTCCATGTCGTGGCTGCTAAAGTACTCTTCCGGGCACAGCAACTCCGACCTATCTTTGCATGCCCAGGTTTTGTGCTTGTGTCAGCATTCTAACCGCCTCAGACAGCTCTTTTAATGTGTTTTCGAGTGTTTCTTGACACTGGTGCCATGTTGGCATTGCATTAAATCTAGGTATAATGACAGCAAGCTGATGATGGGGTGTTGGGGGTAAGCTAGCAATTGTTCCTGAAGTAGAAGCAGTAGAAGTGCCCACCACAGGATGAACTGGTTCCCAATGTTATTCAACATAGCCTTTCGACTGGTTAGTTAAAGGGCTGAAACTTCGGGTGGTTCTTCCTCTAGTCATTGTTACTGAACGAAAAATTAATTGGAATGTAGGAAATCAACCAGAATGCAATTTAGGCCTACTTCTAGTGCCAAAATATTGACGGTGGAATTACGCTAACCAGAGAAGTTCTTGAAATCCCAAACTACAGTCTGACTGAGCATAAAGAAAGAGAGAGAGAGAGAGAGAGAGAGAGAGAGAGAGAGAGAGAGAGAGAAATGGGGAGAAGAAGAACAAAGAGGACACTAGGAGTTTTTAACGTGGTTCGGCTAAAGTCGGTTTATCAACCCCTACGTCTATGATAGTTTATTCTTGAGAATGTGTTTACAGAGTTTCTGTATGCTATTGATAGCTTGATCTCTGTTGTATCTATTTTTTTCATACTTTCTGTATAATAATTTTAACCCCTATTTATAGTGTTTGTGGAGTACAATATGTCAAAAAAGGAAAGATTCCAGAATCGTAATTTGCTTTACGAATTTTCATGAAAAATAATTAATTAATCACACAAGTTGATTTCTGCAAGCTAGACATGCAAGTTGGTCACGTTCTCGAATTTAATTACAGTGTGGGTGCTCCAATCTACGAGCTAGATCTCGTTCTCAACGATCTGAGATTGCCACTTTAACCCTCAAACAACAACCTCAAGTTCACTCTCAGCGACCTGATGCCTTGTTTCAGCAAGCTTTGTTCTAATTGGAGTGGGACTATAAACTAGGCTTGCCTATTAGGTTTTTACTAACCCATTTATATGATTTCAAAAATACCCACAACATACGATAATATCAGTTTTACTCGGAGTAATTCTAAATAAATGAGTGAGTCTTTTGTTGGTATTATAATTGCACAACAAATATTATTCCGAATGATAACTTTAAAATAAGATAATCGATACAACACCTTGTATTTAGCATTCGGACGATCGATTTAAGAAATCTATCTTACAAAATATAAACTTGACCTATGAAAAATAGACGATTGATCTTAAACAGCCGACCTTAAGTAAACATACATAATTGTCACATGTGATGACATGTTCTAGTTGAGGCTTGCAAGTTCCTATATGCCACACAAATAATTGCCTGAAATCACTTAAGTGGAGTCCTATGTTGCACGGACACCGACACACGGACACAGATACAGACACGGGGATACAGCATTTTCAGAAGTGTCGGACTATTTTTACATGGTAAATAAAGTGTCGATATTGATAAGTATCGGAAACGGAAACATTTTCGACACGCGGATACGACTGCTATATGAAGTGTCGTTGCATCGAATGTGAAGCCCATAACGCACACCAATTGTACACCTCTGCTACAATATAAATATATTATTGAGTCTCCGCCCTAGGGTGGACTTATATACCCAATATCATTACTTTGGACAAATCTCTCTAGAGCTGCTTTATGGAGTAAGCTTCATCTGACGCCATCTGCAGCTCTCACGCCACTTGCATGCTTTGCTCAATGTTGGTAACTCTTTGTTCGTCAGTATGCCCCGCCGAAATAGAGTTGCCAACACCTTTGAGGAGGAAAATCAAAACCCTCCGCCTTCC
This sequence comes from Saraca asoca, assembly GCA_026873985.1. NCBI lineage: Eukaryota > Viridiplantae > Streptophyta > Magnoliopsida > Fabales > Fabaceae > Saraca > Saraca asoca. Next base: position 12,391 of record JANHAO010003705.1, on the reverse strand, counting down.
TAATCACAAGATCTTCCTCTGGCCCTGGAAGGGGCAAATCACTCGTAATAGTTGCAGTTAGAGGCTCATCAGATGGAGGTTGAGCTGGAGCGAGACGCTTTGATCAAGCAAGTTCGGCATTTGTGCTCTGAGCTGGAGTAATTGCAAAATCTTTGTCGTCAACCACTGCAATGGTCTTCTCCGCCACCTACTCACCCGTTGCAAGTCAAAAACCCACCACATTATGTGCTAGTCCACGCCTCGCAAACCCATTAAACACAACCACTTCAGACGCGGAATCTTTTGAACTACTAGACACAAACCCACCAAGCCACCCACGTCCTCAATACTCATAGTCAATCACTGGATTGGTTACGCTAGTTTGCCGCGCTTGATCAGTCAAGGTCGTGTGCCTCCACATTATATGTTTCGCAAACCAACAAGCCCTCCACAGTACTTAAACCTTGACTACTAAGGCTATGACCCATAAAACTTCTGACCCACTAAACCCAGGTTCAACCTCGATATCCGAAGTCATAGCGTCAAACGTTCCAGAAGATTCTCCATTGATAGGCCACATCATGATTATCTCATTGCCACCCAATTTCAAACCTCTGACTCACTTAGATGCTTATGATAGAATGACCGATCGCAAGAACACAGAGACATTGCGGGCATCTTTGTTTCTATTAGACTCTCCAGGCACATCATGTATCAAATGTTCTCCATCACACTTGATAAAGATGGTCTGAGTTGATCCGATACCGATCCAAAATAGTCCATATCCCAGTTCAAACAATTGGCTAAGACGTTCATCACTCGTTTTGCTACGTGCCAAGCGTCAAAAGAGCGAATTAAAGAGAATTATTTGGTCAGGGTGTAGCTCTCTTATTTGCACATTGAATTCCAAAGTCTAAGCATTTTTCTTTTTGTCGTAGCATTTATACATACGATGAGAACTTACAGAAAAGCTTTACCAATTTATCTGTGCATGTGTTTTTTTCACTCACGTTTATGTTTACGATAAAAAATAATTATCTATTAATATTAATAAATAATTTAGATGAAAATTATATGTATATAAGAATTTCTCCTTGGTACGTCTATTGATCTGGTCACATTTAGATGCAAATAACTACTTATTTAGGTGCAACTTACAATGCTCTTTATTCAAAGAGTGTTACTTAGTGTCTGCAAGAAGGGCTCCAGTTGCAAGAACCTTACATACTCTTAGACTTTCACACAACAAATGAGACATATTGCAGGCAATAAGGTTGTCATTTTCCATATTCCAGAGTTCTTATTGCCCATAGCCGTCCAAGATTTACTTAGCATGAAATTGTCATAATTTATACAAGATCTTACCTTTGATTCACGTGAATATCAACAAATGTTAGACGTGCTAACATATTCTCAAATAGAACTATCTTCTTTGGGGTGCTCATCACTAACAGGAATAAGAACCTCAAAATGGTCAATGGCAATCTTGTACAGTAAAACAAAAAAAAGGATATAACAGTTAAAATAGTACAACAATCCTCCAGCAGCCTAAGAGAACTGAGATCACTTCAAGCCATACAAAAACCATTTGTAATCTTCCGACAATTCATAACTAAAAACTGCCCTAAGTACAACATGACAGGGAGAGAAGTATAGAGACCCATCTACATTTAACTGAGAAAATCTTAAATCCCATGCTGTGTTCCACCAATCCCTGCTTGATCAAATACATTCTGCAATCCAGTAAACAACAGAAGACGTATGAGACTCACGCAGCAATTGATAGAAAGGCAGGGACATGGACAAGCTTCAAGAATTGTCACTTGCAGAAGGAATACGAGAAAAGTTTCACATCAACAAGCAAAAGTGGTCCACAAATCAAAGACGAAGAAGGAAGGGAGAGACTGCACCAGAGCATTGCTAAAGAACAGATATTTCAACATGTAAATGCAGAAGAGAGGAAATAATTTAAATGCACACCTGTGGAGGCATGATTTAGGCATAACATGGCTCCAGCTAATCCTCTGCCAAAGCAACCAACAATGAGAAACTCATTTCATGACCAGCATGATGCAGTGATTTAAATTATATATTTTTGTAAGACACTAACTCCAAAAGTAAGAAAAGAACACAAAAACAAAGCATATTTACCAGCAATAACAATATTTTTGAAAAGAAAAAGATTGTTCAATAATCAGCAATTCAATCCAAGTAATTCATTAAAAAATTTATGACTTTGCAAAAATCACTCGTCACTCATAAACATGCCTGAAAGGAACATGTTCAGCCAAAAGCTGCCAACTACCTGGTGCTCAGCTCATCACATACTGCATATACATCGAGCTCAGCTTGGGCTTGAGCAGAAACTCCACCACTCATTTTAAACTCAGTTTATTACAACAAGAAGAATAAGATTATAAATACAAAGATTGCAATGGTTTTCACAGATCCTAACAGAAACTTACAAAAAAATAAATTACTGGTTTTTACAGTTTTCCTTATTTTAAAGACCCGAAGTAAAATTTATGCTTTTTTCAGGGATCTGGAAAACATAAAATTCCAATTGCCTTCCACTATTCAAGAGTGTCACCATAATCATTCCAAATTAATTTCAGGGCACATCTGCAACCCTAGTTGGTCAAGCTTGTATTCAAGCAGAACTCTGGCAAACAATCACAAAGACATCTAATCTAATTGCCTAAAATCTAAGCATTTTTCAGTATTTGAGACCTAAAGCCCAAAGAGAGCTTCAAATGGGACCACATCAGGCAGCGGGTCCACTTGTACTAGATCCCTCATCTCAAAAACCTAAGCAAATTTAGGCAAAACCTAGTCCAACCATTTTCTGATGTAGCCCAATCACACCAAAAACCTCAGATTCGTTATATCTTCTGCAACCTGAAAACGAGCACAAAATTCTTTATCCAAATATTATAGCCCTCACCAGGAGCCATCATCCATCAAGTTACAATAATCAAAACCAAAGACTTCAACAAGGCGGCATGTTCTAGATCTTTATTCTGACTAAAAGGCCATTGCGGCTTTTGATCCATGTCTACAATACATGACACCACATCAGGAATACTCAACATCAAGGCAATAAATCATATTCTTCAACAATCAATTCTTTCAAAAACTTAAGGAGTCATATAAAAACACTACAATTATGCTCCATAGACCTTGAGCTTTGGATAATTGTATTCTCAATTACCAAAATAACGTATTTGCAAAAGAATGAAATAACACCACAACCAACAGCCTTCATATATCCAATGATAAAATTCCAAACCTTTTTTGTGTTCCACTGACACAGGCTTGATCACTGCTGCACCGCCTTCTTCCTCCTTCCCTGCCACTACAGCACCACCTTCACTGATGCCACCAGTTCCGGCATCCTTATCATCGGGGTACCGAACCACCACAACGGGACAAACACAATGATGCACGCAATAATCACTGACACTCCCAAGCCTCCCATCGCTGCCACGACGCACCGCACCGAACCCTCGGCTACCCATGATCACCGCACTCAACCCCAGCCTCTCAACCTCCAAGCACAACCGCTCCTTCATGTCATGGTCCTTCACAATATGGATCTTATACGGAATCTGCGCATCCTTAAGGGGCTTAGCGAGATCGGCAGACTTAGAAGCAGTGAAGGCATCGAAATCATCCTCAAGCTTCCTCTTTGAGTGCTCATTGTTATTGACGTTGCTCACAGCCTCTTCCTCAGAGTTTGGATCAGTGTTGATGGAGAGATCGATGGAGCCCCAATCAGCGCCGAAAAGTACGGATGTGGGGCTGACGTGGAGGAGAATCACAGCATCGCCAGGGCGGATATAGTGTTGGACGGCCCAGTGAACGGCGTAAGCACTCTCATCAGAGAGGTCAACAGCAACGCCAATTTTGCGCCTTGCGCCAGCGGTGGGGGTGGGAGTGGCAGCGACGGAGGGGTGGTGAGGGGAAGAAGGATGATGGATTTTGATCTGAGGGAGCTGAGGATCAGAATCAAGCGAAGCTTGTTGCTGCATTTTTAGAGAGGAGATTCTAGAGAGGTTTTTTCTGCTTTGGTAGTGTCTAAAAGTGTGACAATGAGGTGGAAAACAAAGTGCGCGATTGAAGGGGAGCTGAATTTTGTTCGTCAGGTAGGTGGGCTTTTGATATTTATAGACATAAGTTCAGGGTGGGCTAAATTTGAGTTGGACTTACATAATGTATAGTCCACATTAATTGAACGGATAAGGTTTGGATTCGAGGTATTTGGTGGCCCAAATTTACGGTTTTTATGACTGTTGCCACTAGATGAATTGAGCTCTAGCTTTCTATTTGAACATTAACAAGGGCATTTGATTCAACATGTAAAAATAAAAAAGGAATTAAATAAGGAGAAATAAAGATAATAGTAATTATTATTTTTTAGTTTGTTTGGTTCAATCAAGGAAAACAATCATATTATTTATGATTTTCTTTCTTATTGTTTGATTGGGTAATGGTCAACAATAATAAATGATAGTCAACGAAAGTAAATGGTGGTGGATAATTATCAACGATGATAGATGATAGTGGACGGTTGTCAACAACGGTAAATGATGGTGTGTAGTAGTTAATAATGATAAATAGTGATAGATGATGATTAACGGTAGTGGTAATGATTAATAGCAAAATATGGTGGTAAGCAATAGTAAGAATAAAAAAGTGATGGTGGGTAGTAGTCAATGGTTATAGGTGATGGTAGGCAATGATAAAAAATAGTAGGTGATTGTGAGTAGAGGTCATCAGTGATAAATAGTGGTAGGTAATGGTTAACACAGGTAGGTGATGATAGATAATAGTCAACAATAATAGATGGTACTGGACGGTGGTTAACGACAATAGATGATGATCAATGACAATAAATGGATGGTGGGTTGTGGCCAATAGGGAGAAGTGATGGTGGATTGTGGTTAGAGAATATAGGTGGTCATGGGCCTTAGTCAACATAAAAAGGTAAGGATAGACAATGATCAATAATAATAGGCAATAAATGGTGATAGGCAATAGTCAATAGTAGTAATAATGTTAAGCAGTGGTCAATGGTGACAATAGCATTATGCAGTGATCAATGACAAAAGGCAATGGTTAATGGTGGTAGTATCGATGGTAGGCATGATCAGCAATAAAAAATGGTGGTAGGTTAAGACAGTGGGAGCTTCACAATGTAAGAGAAGGAAGAATGAAATGAGTTTTTTTTTTTAAGGCGACGTAATCTAAAACCTCAATTAGGGGAATGATTTCAAATAGGGGGAATTTATTAGAGTTAAGTAACAGTAACATATTCCACTATGGCATAGAGGGCATTTGGTTTAACATATGGAAATGGAATCAAACAAGGAAAAGCAAGGATAATGGTAATAGTTACTTTTTAATTTATTTGGTTTAATAAGGGAATAGAATCACACTGTTTATGATTTCCTTTCTTATTATTTGTTTGCGTGGTAATCAATAATGATGAATGATGGTCAATGGTATTAGGTGGTGGTAAACAATGATCAATGACAATATGTAATGGTAAGTGATAGTCAACAATAGTAAGTGGTGGTAGATGGTGGTAAGCGATGGTCAAAAGTGGTAGATAATAATATATGGTGGTTATAGCAATAGGTAATGATAGATGGTGGTTAATGGTAGTAAATAGTAATAGATGGTGGTCAACGATAAAATATGATAGTGGAAGGTGGTTAATGGCAAAAGGTGATGTTGGGCAATGGTCAATGGTGGTGGTGAACAGTGGTTAACAGAAAAAGGTAGTAGTGGGCAATGGTCAATAGTGGCAGTGCTTGAGAGCAATAGTCAATAGCAAAAGATAGGTGATGGACGGAGGTTAACGGTGGAAGGTAGTGGTAGGTAATAATAAATGGTGGAAAATAGTGGTGAGCAATAGTTAATGCTGATAATGGTAGTGGGCGATAGTCAATGGCAAAAGATAGTGGTAGGCGGTGATCAACAGCAGTAAGCGATTGTAGGTGGTAGTCAATGGCGAAAGATAGTGATAGTTGATGGCTAAAGGTAGAAGGTGATGGTGAATAGCAGTCAATGGTGGTAGTAGTGATGAATAGTAGTCAACGACATTAGATAATGATGGGAGCTTCGCAAGGTAAACAGAAGGAAATAAAGGGATTTTTTTTTTCTAGAAGATAACCTAATTCAATACCTTAAGTAAGGGAAATGTTTTAAATTAGGGAGATTTCGTTAAAGTTAAGTAACAGTAACAAATTTTACTATATATAAACCAAACACTCAGTACATGAATTAATTTTTTTTTTATTCTGCTACTAGTCCTTTAAAATTTTTCAACCAAATGCTCTCTACATATAAACCACACATTCAATAAAGGAATTATTTTTTTTTTCATTCTATTATCAATCCTCTAAAATTCCCTAACCAAACATCTCTTAAATGTATTGAACAATATTATTTACATAATTATTTTATTCATAATTGGACATAATATTATTCTTGATATTATTAAGAATATGTGAAGATAAAATTGTGGACGATTACGTGGAAAAGTTATCAATGTAAGTAGTATTGTTTTATTTTAGGCTTATATATAATTTGAGTCCTCGATTTTATTAAAAGTTATAATTTTGCCTCTTATTTTATTTTTTATAATTTAAACAATATTATCTTCCATATTTATTTAATATTGCAATTAATTTCTCCTATTTAGCCTCTATTTAAAAAAATGAAATTTACTAAGTGGATCATTATTTAATTAACATGGCTCCTATGTGGCATATGCTTTGCTTATATGACCATAATCTAAATGAGAAGAATTTGAAAATATCATCAATCATGTTAATTGTACTTAAGTGACCATTATAAGCCTTAAATAAGAATGTTTTACTACTCTTTCCATTCAAAATATTGGCATACAAGTAAAGAAATGCATCACATAAATGTTACATCAATTAAATAGATGTTCAATAAATAAGATTTGTCTTTTTAAAAAAAAAAAAAAAAAAGAGTAGCTCAATGAGTTAAGCTAGTTGTAGCATTAGAAAAAAGTGAAAAATAATATTATTTAAATTAAATATAGGAGGTCAAAATTATAACTTTTAACAAAATTAGGGGACTAAAAAAATATTTAAGCATTTATTTTATTTTACATTAGCTTAAACTGTATAGAATTTGGATTATCTCCTTCTCATCTTTTTGATGGCAATATCATTTTATGAGAAAAATAGATGTAAATCTTTTAAATACAATAAAATTAGAATTATGTATAAGAACTATATTTTTCATAAAATGACAAAAGTGAAAGAGAATGATGAAAAATCTAAAAGATCATAGGAGGGATAAGGCAAGAATTTACTGGGGACATCATTTCATAAAAATTAAAGCCGATTTTTGTGGTGTGAGTCGCTTACGGAAGCAGAGAAATTCTTGCCAAATTTTGGAAAAATAAGGTTAACATTATGATGCTTATTGATTGCTAGAATGGTTCTGCTTTAAATATGCCTTCTTACCTAAAATTCTCGTTATAAAGTATCACAAACCAAAAGCAATGCAATTTATATATAGTGGCCATCATTGTCTTGATTTGAGATAGCTAGTTGATTCTTGTGATCAAACTCTCTTTATTTCATTTGGCCCTAATCCGAAGCCTGCTAGAAATTCTCATAACTGTCCGCGCAGTGGTGAACAGCTTGCAAATATACTCTGACCACTGAATGTTTTTAACTTAATAAATCTGGTTGAAATCCCAAACATCAAGTGGACGTGCCGGAGTGGTTATCGGGCATGACTAGAAATCATGTGGGCTCTGCCCGCGCAGGTTCGAATCCTGCCGTTCACGGTTTCCTACTCTCAACTTATTTTGCTAAACTGAAATTTTATGGGTTACGTGGTAGGTAGCCTTTGATCCATACATATACATGGTTTTTTTTTTTTTCCAAAAAAAAAAGAGATACAAAATATCTCAAAACTTTGACATGGTTGAATTTCATTCCATCAATTTCAAAAACTTGAAAAATAAATTATTAAATTATGAAAAATTTAGAATACATGTTTATCATCTATTTAATTAATTATTTTATTAAATTACGTGTTTTTTTCATAAAATTTTTGAATAAGAATCATAATATTACTTTATATTGATTATGCGCAAAAAATGATATGATAAAACTTATAATAATATTATGATTTTTACTTACAATAGTATGAAAAAATTATATAATTTAATGAAATCATTAATTAATTGTATAATTTAAGAATTTGATATTTAAATTTTCAAAGTGATGATTATAAAATTCAATCACATAAAATTAAAAGGAATATTTATCCTTTTTTTTTCTGTTACCTAAACCTAATAAACAAGATTATGCTAGAAACTACAGCAAACTAGAAACAAACCGGCAAAAGGAAGTAAACAACAAAAATGCTAAGTAAAAACAGAAAACGAACCAAGTGCCAATCAAATACTTGTTGTAGCTTGGAGGTTGGCCTTGCACTATTAACTCCTCCCAAATGTGTTGGTATGTAGTTTTCTGGATCCCAATTTGAAACCAAGTCAGTTACAACTTCCATGGCTGCCAGAATAGACAGTTACAAATTAACTTACCTCACACAACGCTAAAACATAATTTTTTACCTTTTCAATATGAGAATTAAAGTACAATAAAGATTTCTACGGTTAATTTCAAAAATATTTTAATATAATATCAACAAAGAGAAGACCCATATATTTAAATAGGAGATTATATATGTTGTTGAGATAAGTGAATCACTGTAAAAAATCATGTCAAATTTTAAAAATTACATGTTCTAGAATTTAGTTGTCGATGTTAAGCAGCTATATAGAAATCTCCTTCAGCATTTATTGCTTTTCTTTACTCACATGATGCCGTGGATTAATTAATTGGTCTAAGTGTCCATAAATTCATTCAAATGCCATTGAGTGGATTTGTGTATGTCTGTAGAAAGAGAATGGCTAAACGCCTAAGAGCATTAATGCATTACCAAAAATGAAATAGCAAGATAGAGGAAGAGAAAAGTAAAAGCTGGGTTTGATAGGGAGACAATGTCATAGCAGCCAATCAGAAGAAAGAGGTAGGAAACAGCTTCCACATGGTTACTTCGACTGACAGTCACTCCAGCCTGCACATATATTTATACTCGTTACAGTACTTTGAATTGGGTTTTGTAGCATAGCCTGGTGTTGTTGCAGCAGCCACTGCTCAGTGTCCCTCCAGAAATTAGAAGCATATATATAACATACTCCATCAGATCTGATATTGGTTGCCGTTTTTCTCTTTTCTTTAATTTCTTGTGCCGATGATCAGCATTATTTTGTATTTTGCATGGATCCTTTCTGATATTTCATTTTCAAAGTTTTATTGAAGCACTGCTATAAACGGCATGACAGAGATGCTACCAATGTGTTTCAGCACATAAATTATGTAAACTAACTCTACAACAGAAAAACTTTCCACCTTGTATATGTACTTCTGAAAATCTTGGTAGACAGCAACTGCTCTAGGGTTTTTAGCCCTCAACTAAAGAAAGCTTCCAAACACCAGCCAATTTATAAGTTCTTTAGTGCACATATTTCTTTAATTTTCTCTGTTGATTTGTTCCGTTAAAGTTTATTTTGCACCAACCTAATAAGAAAAATATTAATTTCATCTATAATTAATTTTGGTTATTATCATACTTGCATACATGTCATAATTTTAGTCAAATATGTTTTTAGATACTATTTTGAGTTAAATAGTGACATGTATTTAAGTGCAAAGATATCATATGCAACTAACAATTACTCACTAAGGAATCCACAACTGTGTTTCTATGTTTGACTTTCATTTTCTCGGTTCACGTACGTAACACTCAGAAGATGTGTAAAGCCCAATTATCCCAATATTTGAATTACGCTGAAACCATTAAAAATTGCATCTTATTTATAAATGATACCATGTTAACAGATTGTTTCAATTTAATGTTGGAAATAATCAGAGTAATCAAATTATTCAGATTTATTATTCATCTAATCATATTCTATAGCATGTATATATATATATATATATATAAAATAATATATTTACAATTAAACACGCACCTAATGATAATTTGATATTCATAACCGTTATTCATAATCTTTATCCCTGTAAAAGATAAGAAAGAAGACAAAAGAGAGAAGAAAAAAGAGATACACAAATCTTATCTCCTCATATGTCACAAATACCAATAATCTAAATGGATCAACCGTAGAAACATATAAAATAAGACTTGAGATCTCTCCTTTGTAGGTCAAACTAGATTAACAATCCATCATAAAAAACCTAGGAACAAAGTCCATTGAATGAAGTATACACATAAGCCTACGTAACATAATAAAACCCAATAAAAATAATATTAGCATTTCAGTTTAATAAAAATCATTTTACATAATTTGACATTTAACAATCCAAATCCATAATTAATATTGACTTATGCTAGTTCATATTAAAATTTCAACAGTCTCCAACTTAGATAACATAAATCAATAAATGACATATCGAATTATAAAATAACATAACAAAGAATGTCAAATGACGGACATTGGTACTAATTCAATGATAAGTTCAAAATTAAGATCATAAGCTCTCAACATGCCGATCATTATATCCAATAATGATGCTAATGTCACACATGCTAAAACTTACACCTCTATGACTAAAACACAAAGTAGATATGGAATAATAGAGAAATATATAAATAATAAATGCGATCAAATATAAATCTAAACTTTATAATCTAAACATTTGTCCAAGATGCCAAATGAGATTCAATCAGTAATTTCAACATAATAAATGTGATAGGATCTCAAAGTCTCTAGAGACCAAACCCAATAAAATATGTGTACTCAACAAATATGACAACATCAACGTATAAAATACATCACATAGTCATCTAATTATCATAAGTATAAAACTTATTACTTTTCTCTCCAACAATAAAATAATTGAGGGAAACATGTAATAATAAATTCACCACAACAAAGACGGTTGTTGTCTCTCAAACACAATATTAAACTAACAAATATCTATTGCCCCCTAAAAATCTATTATTTACACTAAGGTGTTATGTAATACCTGAAAAATTGAGAAAAAAAAATATAAATTTAAAATAAAATTTGAAAATTCAATAAGGACTAAAATGAAAAATTTTTAGGGACTAAAGTGAAAAGCCTTATTTTTGGGTGGGGCAGATTTCGAATAAGCTAAAATTTTAGGGCCAAAGTATAAAATTGTGGCCCAGAAACCGGCTGGGCCGGTACCCAGTCACTTTGGGGCTGATATTTTCGGCTATTCTCCTGAAACTTCCAGCATACCCCGGCCTCCCTTCTTCCTTCCTCTTCCTTCTTCTTCCTCTCCTCTCTTCTTCGGCTGGCTCTTCTTCTCCGACGACTTTCTTCTTTACCCGACGTCATCGTCGTCTTCTCCTTTAGCGGAAGTCCTTTATTACTCCGACATTCTCCTCAGCGGCCTTGCACGATCGGACTGAAGCTGAACATCTCAGCCGAAAAGCTTTAGTCACCGCAAGCTTCTCTTCTTCAGCGGCCGTCTCCTCTTTTTTTGGTCGCATCTCCTCGTTCTCTAGCAGTTCAGCCGAAGGTTTCTTTATGGCTGATACTACTTGATGATCGGTCGATTCAGCTCGGTGAGCTACGGTGAGCTCCAACCACCACCAACGTCGTCTTCCTCTCCATCGGTGACCAGCTAACTTAGTGGTGGCAGCTCTTCTCTTTCAGCAGGCTTCCTCCCCCTGTTTTGGTCTCCGTTCGATTAGTACGCTGCTCTGGCTTGCTGATGGCGATCTAGCTGGCAGCAAGCTACCAATAGGCTCCTTAGGACCTGGTGAGTCTATCTAGAACAAAAGATTTATTCTGTAGTGATTTTATAGCTAGTTTCTCAAGATACTTTGTTAGAAACTCTTGTGTAGTGCATTTTGGTCAGGAGCTCCTGTAGACTTATTAGTGACATCCCAACTCCTACCGAGCTAGATATAGACACTTTAGACTCTGGTGAGCACTCCCAGAACAAAAAAATTATTTTGTAGTAATCGTGTGTTAAGATTTCAAGTTAGATAAGTTGAGACCCTTATAGTGCCAATTGAAAGAAATTTGAGATTTTCTTATTATTTTATCTCAGTAGAGTTCCTATTGAAAGACTAAGCATATTGATGCTTGACTCTGGGAGTTTTAGCTGATTTAGATTCTCAAGGAATTTTCTGAGGTGAGTGGACAATCCCTCTTCGCTTAACAATCCCATGTGTAAATACAAATAGTTTTACTGTATGAAATAATATTATTATTCCTTTTATATGATGAGACTTTCATATATATTTTCAGATGATTTTGAAAGCATACTTTCATGTTGTTGGTGTTTGGAAA